>QLPN01001382.1:0-10524 GCA_003314395.1 Albatrellus ellisii
ATGTTTCGGTAAGTCGAGTTATTCTTTACCATGTCCATGTCCTGATATGGGCTCAGGGACTTGCCAGTCCCGATGATGCAGAAATCGGGTCTCATTGTTAGACCCAGCGTCGGCGCTTCGAGTCCAATTGACTGGTGCATAATCAGCCTATTGCTGGTATTCACTGCCTCTCTGTCCACTAAGAGACCAAACTCGCTGGCGATCTTGTTCATGACCTGCATGAAGGTGTCATAGCAAGAATTGTTGTTCCGAGGTATTTCCACCCATCATCCTTCCTTCCACCACCCTGAAACCTGCCGAAGGCGTGAATCGATCCATTGGTGCAGGTCTCTTTCATACTGCGCTAGAGTGTCTTGGCTGGCATCTTGCAGGTGAGGCGGCACCATTGTCGATGGCGACAGAAGGTTCAGGAACTGCTTTCATAGTCGATGTGCAAGGAACATTCTGAGTGGTAGGTGGTTGTCTTTGTGGCTGTCATCGTCATGGTTGCCTGCTGAGCCTGTCCTGGCTGAATCAGTGGCATCGGCTAGCCCAGCTGCCTGATTCCTGTCCACATGTTGCTGATCACTTGAATCCACCCATAGTCCTTTCAGCTCTTCTCTGAGTCAAGTGCATAGTTTCTTGCCATGGGTATCATTGGGGTCGTCTGTCTGAGATTTGACGTGCTGAAAGCCACCAGTGCTCTGTCGATATGGTGTCACCTTGTTTTCGGGCCGGCTCTTCTTTGGGGTTGTGACATTTGCCTGCAGTTCATTCGTTGTTGATGGTTGTGAGTCCTATGGTATGCCAGTTGAGTACGCACCCATGGATGCATTCACTAAGACTTACCGATCTCGATTCACTTCCTTCTCTAGATTGAGAGCCTGCCATGGCAATCGGAGATAGCTGTGGGAGAACGAGGGACGGTTGAGGATGATGGGGAGGCTGAGTCCGATATATACTGGCTTTGGGCAGAGAGAGGCCTGGTAATTCTGATGAACAATGTCACACTGCATACTGGAATTGTGATGGATCAGATATCGATGGTCCAGTTGAGCAGACATGCAGCTGCAATGAACACGTGGTACGGTACGGTGTATTGAAGCTAGAAGTCCTTACAAAGCCCACAGAATATGTGGCACCTGGATATATCTAGATGTCATCTACAATGTTGTTATAGATGCAGATGATAGGGTAGGGGAATGCCAGTGAGTGATCATAGTCTAGTCTGGGATGAACGAGGGCATATGTGATTCCTCGTGATGGAGATGGCATGTATCCCAATGACAAAAGCAAAAAGTCTGTAGACATGATGCCTTGCTCCATGGCTCACAAACTGCAAGTAATGCCAGATGACACCTGATCTTATTTGGAAATGTATTTTGTAGTAAATGACAGAGACCACATGCAGCATCGCCATAGTCATCTTTCCAGCATCTGAGTCACCTGCAGCTGCAGGTTCCATCAAAACTGTCTATTGTACCGCACTGTAACAACCATGGTAGAGCATTGAAAAGTTTTAACCATGCTGTCAAAGCCACATGTAGTGAGGGAGCAAAAGGGGCATAAATCATAGTTTCCCGAGTGGGATAGACAAAATACACTCATGCGCTAGAGACTGACCTGTCAAAGATATGACTTTATCGCAGAAACAGATCATGGTGATAGTGTGGACATAGTGGGATCTGGGAAACAAGTTATGGTAATCATCGATGAGAGAATGGCCATCGGCCCATTGCCTACTAGTAGTCACATCTGATGCTGATTGGTGAGTTTGCACCATCACCATGATATGCCTGGTAAAGACGGAAATAAGCAGACACTGATCAAGTACGAATATAATGGTTGTAGCAATACTATCAGCTGTCGCACATGTTAGAGACACTGATGTGTCGATACAGCACCACCCTCACCTGTCTGCAGCAGTTGCAGCCAACGCAATGGTTCGCTAG
Organism: Albatrellus ellisii; assembly: GCA_003314395.1. Classification (NCBI taxonomy): domain Eukaryota; kingdom Fungi; phylum Basidiomycota; class Agaricomycetes; order Russulales; family Albatrellaceae; genus Albatrellus; species Albatrellus ellisii. Next base: position 1,932 of record QLPN01001382.1, read on the forward strand.
TAATCAAGGTCTGTGAAGGAGACTACTGCCTCACTAGCCTCGGTGGAAACCTCACCAACAATCTGCAGATTATCTGCTGCCATGCGGTCATGCCAGACCAAAATATCTGTGAAGTTGATGACTATGGAATCCATTCGCATTGCATCCGAGTCCCGCCGACGGCGCTGTGGCACCACAACTTGCAAAGTAAATATCGGCATGGGCATTCTGTAGAGCATCAAGCACGTCTCATGGAGCTCGCATTGCTCCTCGGAAGGTTACAAAGGTGGACTGGTAACAACATCACTGGCAGGGTATGTTGACTACAGCCAACATCATGTACCCCTGTTGTAGTTGCTATATCGGGAAGCGTTCGAGCGGTCAGTTGCAGTTAAGCTGCTCTCACATCAGCTATACCTCTCATAACCTTCCCAGAATTGTTATGCAAGAAGTCTTGTGGCTTCTCGGTATAGGATTATGACCCCTGTGGTGTTCATGCGGAACTGGGACATGCAGGACCTGATTGCTACAAATTGCGACCACAGGTGAGAGAAGATGTGCAGCATGTGTGCATAAAGCTTGAAGTCGGATGGTATGTTTAACTCTTCGCTACGAATCAAGTATTGTCTGATCATGCAAGACATGAGGCAAGTTCAGGTCGACCTGTCGTGTGAATACTGATGAAGAGTTTATACCTGACAGTATGGGAGAATGGATGTACACCCAACCCAGAAATTTGGTGCCAGTGCAACAGGTGTGCTCTGTTTGCTTCATGGAGCACTTCCGTATCATATCCTAACATCCTGATGGCCCAGAGAAAACAATTTCGATGCCCTCCTGGACTACCTTGTGAAGCATGAGCCATTTCTTGATATGGGTATATTGCTAGACTGTATTCCACATAAAGCACACTACCTAGGAACAAATCGCCCCAAACTCCTTCATGAACTGACAAAAGGACCTTCGCTAATGGCAGAACCATATGTGCTCTTGTTTGAAGGCTTGGACAAGGCACATGTATGTGACATCACCAAACGTGTGGAGCAATGGGCACCACCTGCTCTGTAGGTGAGAGGCACCATCCCACACATTTCTTAGGTAAGTTTCCAAATACCATTTTGCATGTCCCTATCGTATGGTAACTCAGTTCTGTGGCATACTGCACCGACAGTGGACTACCTCTCTGCAAGACTAGTAACAAATTCAGAACATATGAGTCTTGAAATGAAAAGGCTATACAGGTATCTGTCAGCACAAAGATGCCAAAGAACAGGGACAATGAACTGAAACCAGTCAGTCCAGTAAAGTAAAGGTGTATGTAAAAGGTATCTCACCTCAATCTCAAAAAAGCAACATGAGTACTGAAGAGAGAGACGCAGGCGAAAGGAAAAAAAATAGGTGACTTGGTACTGTACAGTAATGGGGGAAAAAAGGAAACAAACTTTATTGATATGTTTTTAGGAGACTTTGAATTTGAAAGTTTCGTGAGTGTGTTGGCTTCTGCCAAGTTGCCTAAAAGTGGATGGTGTTGGGATCTTGTTCATTCTACTCTCTTACTGCATATGCTTCACATACCTTAGGGCACTTCTACCTCATATGTATGTCTTATCTTCTTAAACCAATCTCTTACTACTGCCAGTAGCTTTTCACATGGGTCCACCTCTTGACCCACTGTATACTCCATTCACTCCCTTCTTTGTTCTTGCAGACTTTAGTTGCCTCTCCAACTTTATCTCCTATCTCCATATGAAGTTGCTCTGCTGCCTCAGCACTTCACTCTGCTGAGGTTAGTAGTTCATCATCTTGTTGAGAAGCACCATGCCATAATAGTGACTTGGCTTGGGTTTGAACCAAGGACCTCCCTTACTCCAGGTGGGTGCTTTAACCACTGAGCTACCAGGCCTTGTCTAAGTGAAGTGCTATTAGCATGATGTGGAGCTGTCACAACTACTGTAGAGTTGTAACTCTGCTATGAAAGTATTGTAGCTCTGTTACAAAGAGTAGTAGCACATGTACAGGGTCAGGCATTTGACCTTAACTCCAACACATCTCCTTACTCTGTCTGACATACCTTCTAGTCTTGCTCTTCCTCTCTGTACCTCTACTATCTGTGTGCCTCATCTCAGTCTCAGCCTCTTATCCTTTGCACCATACCAATGGCATTCTTCTCTGCTTCCTGCTCACCACCCTTGAATCTCATCAGAAGGTGGTGAGTTGTGTGTGCACCAGTTTGCAATTCCAGCAATGAGTACCATACACTCTTGGGCCATCCCAGTGACCATTGACATACCATCCAAGTCCTTCCAGTATATTGTGTCTCTTGAACACTTACAATCATATGTGCCAGTTATATTTGAGATCAGGATTGGACTATTCAAGCTTACATGAACTTGTGTATGGATGTACTATATAATTAGTCACTCAGTTTTGTACACACAAGAGGGCTTACACAATTGTCTTCCTACCACCACTCCTTATTGGGATGTTGTCATGAATTTCTTTCTTTCCTTCCCATTCCATCAGATCCCTCTGATTGTACAATATTTGCTATCATTGACTGTGCAGTATCCACATTGCTCTGTGCCCTTTCACAATCATCTTTGTGCTGTTATGCACTTACCATGATTGCATTCAACCACTGTACTACATAAAGAGTCACATCTACAATACTACTCTTTATGCTTTACCTTTTGTATAACCACTGTCAGAGACCCTGTGCATCATGGGTCAGCAGATCGAGCAGGCACGCTGGCTGCATACACATGGGTTGGATGAGTCATCTGAGGGAAGTGAAGCGCCAATGCTTGCAGAGGTGTGCATTTTCAGGCGTTACAAGTGACATGTCGGATGCATGCATCCTGTGTACACCATGGGCAAGGCGCACCCGTTTCCACGGTGGTTCTTCATGGGCAGCAGACACTTCCTTCACAATGCTGGATATTTCAGAGATCCAATGAGTTTTGAAGGACACAAAGAGGATGCACAGGGCACTCACCAGGCATGGAAGTCTGGTGTTGCTTCACCTATGCGGAGCTTTGCACCTTTCCATGTTGAACCACTCAAAATGTTCATGCCTGATTCCTCAAATTAACAGATCTCGCATATATGTAGTGGACATCAAGTATACATCCTGCAAGCTTCACTTTTGTGGTGTCCAATGTAGCATATGTGAATTTCTGAGGCTGACTGAGTGCGTTGAGGGCAGTGACTGTACCAAATGAGACCAAATGAGACCTGAGATTGTCCACAGTGATGGTGGGGGTGAGGCCAGAAATATGAAGCCACTTTGTGACCTTGTTGTCCATGTCAGTTTGTTGCAGAATGTCAGTCTCTGCTGAGGTCAGCAACTGATGGGTGCTAGTCTTTTGCTGCAGCGCTGAGTGTTCCAGCTTTCGGTACAGCCTACATGAGGACTATCAGCCATATCACCCCATGTGCATCTATGCATCCTGTAAAGTACAATATAAACAAAGCAGGGCACCTCAAGTCCCTATTTAGCTCACTGCTGTAGCTTGTAGCAGCAGCCTCTCCACTGCAGTCCATTCTTCATTGGTGTTCCCACTCCACTGCAATGTCCAGTTCTTCATGATTGCATCCTGCCAGGCTTGCAGAGTTGCCTCATCTGGTGGCTCCTTCCCATCATATGGCCTGCCGGGGAACTCGTATGGCACCCCTGTACTATGTGCGGTCCACATGACATCATTTGCAAACTTGAGCCATGAGGCCTGGTATGCCTGCATCGCTGTACTCATGCTCTTCCATGTCATTGACCCATGCATGAGCAGCTGGCCTAGAGTGTACACATCCTTCAAGCACAGGTCAGCCTGCAGAACACAGATGGGGCACATGGATGTGCCTTGAATGCCTGCCTGGCACCTGCAGACACATGCATCTCCATCGCATGCAACCACAGAAGAGCGTCAGGACCAGCATGTGCAGGTGGCATGGAAAATGGTGACAAACTGCATTGCTGATGATCACCATGTGGCCATGCACATACATTGGCACATTGCCCAGGATGTGTATTGCCCAGCACAAGAGGCTGTCTGGTAGTGCCCATATGGAATGTCATGTCTTTAACAATGGCACCCAGCCCACCCATGCTGTATAAAATAGACCTGCCATATAGCTTGGACCTCAGGCTTTTTGCAATATCAAAGGTTATATGAACAGGTGTTCTTCTGCATGAGAAACACCAAAAAGTGTCCTCAGTCTTGAAAACAACATGAGGACTGAGGAAAGAAAAGCAAGGTATCATAAATAGGCTAGATAAACTACCTGTGGCTTGGAACTGTATAGTGGTGGAGTGATCAAAAAAGTAGGTAGTTATCATATGTTTTTCTGCAGAGAGAAGATGAAAATTTGTGTGCATGTCAGCTTCTGCCAAGTTGCCTAAAAAGGAAGTAGTAAGTCGTGCATGTGCCAGTTTGCAATTCCAACAAGGCTCCCAGTTTTTGTACGGCTCCAACAGCTCTTCTTTGGACATGTTGTGCACCTCCAGTGTACTAGAGCCACACCACAGGTCAGCAGTGCAGTGTGTGTGAGCACGGGGAGCACATACACACATCAGCTTTGACAGGTGATCTGGCATGCACCACATGTCACTCATTCACCAGTCATATCCTGCAACAGATGGGCCATGTGGAGCCAGCAAGGCAATTCCTTGCATTGGCAGGGTTTGCAAGTGGGTTCTCTCCCCACCAGAAGTACTGTCAATTTCAGACCTGGACATAGATGATGCATCAAGAAGGCTATCAGAAGTAGTGTTGATATATGCTGTGCCGGGCTGAAGGGGGGAATCAACCACAACCACAACAATGTTGAAGGGTGCGAGTTGTAAGATTCCCTAGACACTGAGGTAACAGGAGTTTTAGTAGTTAAGGGCAATAATGTGACATGATTAGGGCGATAGGTGGGAATGCAATTCCCATAATAGATGGGTGATATGGTGAGGTAAGGAGAATGCAGCTGAGCGCAATGCAATGGAGAATGCAGCTAAATGCGATGCAATGGAGAATGTGACTGGACACAATGCAAAGATGAAGGCAATGCAGAATAGATGTGACCTATGAAGAACATGCTATTTTCCTTGTAAATGTGGAAATGTGGAGGGAAGATTTAGGTGTGCTTTTTCACTTGGAGTTTGGACGGAGAGGAGAGGTGAAATTGTGGACAGGGAGATCTCCTCCTTTTTGATGGACAATGTGCTATCTAAATACAAGCCTAGCTCCAAGACTGGAGCACAACAAAACACAACAGAAAATTTACAGTGTAGGGTCGATCATAGAGATATTTGAAATGAAGTGGAGTCTGGATGTGAGTGAATAAAGTATCGTACTATAGTGGATGAGCAAAAGAGGAATAGCGCTGATCACACCAAATGCTGACTTTGTGACTTGTGCCTCCATGGTTACTTTGGTGGGTCTAGACCATGCCTTGGCCTATTCATCCTATCCCTTGTTGGCTGACCCGGTATTGTTTTCTGATGCCTGCACAAATGAGCAATTACTGTGACTGCAGATGATTGTTGTGTGCAGTGCATTAATGTTGCTGTGTTTGCCTAATATCGCTGATTGTTGTTTTCTGGCATCACATGTGTGTGGTGCTCATCATCTCCTCCCAACTGAAATCTTGACTGTCCGCAGTCAACACAATTGGATGCAAGACACAGCCAGAAGGGATGACTTGTGGGGGTAAAGGTGCAGGTGAAACGAATGAACAAGCAGACAAGGAGGAGCAGCAGGGGGTGGAGAGATGGGTGGGTATAGAGATGCTCTCCAAGGCACAGCGAGGCACAACATGGATGAAGTGGGTACAGGATAAGCAGTGCACAAACGTGGGGAGCTGACATCAGAAAAGGGGTAGGGTGCGACTGGGTGAGGATGAGGTGCAGAGGAATGGTGAGAGTAGATGCGATGTGGGAATGAGCAAACTGGAGGGATACTGGAGTGCAGAAACAGGAATGAGCAGCCAAATTAGAGTAGGGGTACAGAGACAAAAAAAGAGATGAGAGCAGATGAGAGTAGATGAGAGGGATGTTTTTTTTTTTTTTTGATGAGTTGGCTTTGAGAGATGAAAGGAGGAGAGAGAGAAACAAGAAGAAACAAGAAGAAAGTCCTGGTCATAGAGGAAAGAGGAATAGGTGAAATAAAGTGGAAATATGGTGGCAGAGAGTAAAAGGGCATGAAGTATGAGGAGAACTGAGTTGGGGGTTTTTTTTTTGGAAGAGAGCAAGAAAAGAAAAGAAAAACAGTAAACATGAAAGGGAGCAAAAAACACAATGTGGAAGGGGGACAAAAAGACATGCAGCAAGTGTGAAGGCACAGTTACTCCTGCCCTAAACCAAGGAGTGCAATGGAAGTGACTGCCATCAATAAGCTTCATCAACACCATCTTCCTCAGCCGTGGCCCATCCATCAACATGTCCCATGCATCATCCGTTGCCACCACCACTGCCAACTGCATGCTGCTGCTCTTGCGAGCATGCATGCATACAATGCTCAATGAGTGGCCACAAGGTGAAGGGCTGTCCGAGGAGCCCTGCCGAGTGTGGACAGCAGGTGCACAGTGCCTCTTGGTATGTAACATGGACAGGCATGGGGGCATGTGAGACTGACCATTGACACACAGGGACAGCACCAGCAGCACGGTGGCTCAGAAGCTGACACTGCCTTTTTCATAGAGGGTGTGTGCAGCATCCTGGCACCTGTTGCCAAAGCAAGCTGGGAGAGCTGGGTGTGTGAATTCCTGCTGCTGACACAGCTTGTGGAGTGGGCCAGGCAGGCCGATGAGGCACTCAATCATGAGCTGGAGCTGGAGGCAGCCACTGAGTGGGAACGCAAGGAGTGTGAGGTGTGAGAACTGGTGGAGCACAAGGCTCGGGAACATGCAGAGCAGGAGGCATGAGAGCAGGTGGAGTGGGAGGCATGAGAGCTGGTGGAGTGGGAGGTGTGAGAGCTGGCAGAGCAGGAGGTGTGAGAGCAGGTGGAGTGGGAGGTGTGAGAGCAGGCAGAGCACGAGGCTCAGGAACGTGCAGAGTGGGAGGTGCAGGAGGAGGGGGAATGGGAGGTGGGTGCACCATGCAAAGCTGAGGACCACCTGACAGCACTGCAAGTTGAATGGGCATCATTGCAGGCAGGAGCTGGAACACACAGGAAGAAGCCTGAGGTTGTGCTGCTGCCACTGCAGTATGGGTGAGCATGGATACGTGAGTTAGGCATCAAGGCATGCACAGTGGCCCAATGGGTGGCCAAAGGCAAGCAACCCACACCCCCTGAGCTGATCAACATCGACAATGCTGATGAAGAGGACATTGATGACGAGGAGGGTGCCAAGGAGGAGGATGAGGCCAGAGAAGACACAGCAGACCTGACCAGCTTGACAACGTTGATGGCCTCAAAACGCAGTGCAGAAGACGTGGACAAGGACACCATGCCACACCAACAAAAATGCGCATGTGCAGGCATGATGACCCCAAAGATGGTCACTGGTACAGCAAAGTGGTGAGGGTAGAAGCAGATGGATGTGGGGCCAATGCATCAGGTATGTGCCCCTTGCTACGACTTTTCCTCAGCATGACTGACATGTTGCAGGCGAGAAAGCCTTGTGGCTGCTGCCAATGCACTGATAGCAAGTGCAGGTGGTATGAGTGGGTGGGGTGATGTGTGAGGTGCACATGGCAGCGGCAATGCTGCAAATTTGCTGAATGGCCAGAGTGGCTGGTCACAGCAGGTAAGGCCCTGACTTGGCGCAATGTGGCATGGACACTAATCTACTGGGTGCAGACCCACCATCCCTGATGCCTCTCTTCACACAAGGTGGCAGCCAGGCAGCCAGGCCTAGTCGCTCCATCATGCATGCTTGTTCTGAGTCTGAGGTGCCCCTACCAGAGGTGGGTGTGTACCTGGGACTCGACTTCCTGATGGCCCTGCCACAACTCAACTACCAAAACAGCAACACAACAGAAGCTGCAAACTGGGGGGCCCTTTGATGGTACAAGATGCAGTATGCTGAGCTGGGGCTGCAGTGGCTCTCCATCGATCGGTCCATGCACCTGCTGGAGGCCAAAATTCGCATCATATGTGCGCAACTCACTGAGCAGGAGTGGTGGAGCCCAGAGTGGAGTGCACTGCATCATAAGGTGGCAGGGTCAAAAGGCAAAGGAAAGGAGTGGGAGTAATGGCCACACACATGCTGTGCATGTATGTTTGTCATCACCTTGTACATGTAGAAATCTGCAAAATAAACAAGAGAGTGAAAATAAAGGGACTTGTGAGAAACTTGTGAGCACATAAAAGGGAGAAAAACTGTATAGGAAAGAAGTAACAAGAAAGGGAAATAAAGAGATGCATTTCTAGTCGCAGTTAACGACTTGCTCCTCAATGTCATCTAATGTAGTAGACTCCAGTTGATGGAGATGATCTGTCATGATGTTGATGAGGTCGTCGAGGGGAGGCAAGAGAATCGCCTGTCACGCAAAATAGGGGATGACGTGAAATGTGGCAATATGCCTGTCTAGAACTGCACCATTGAGTTCACAGAGTATATATGTGCTGCCTCTATTACACAAGAGCATGACAAGAGGCCCGAGGTAGTGAGGGCGCATCTTGTGGTT
>QLPN01001384.1:4059-22805 GCA_003314395.1 Albatrellus ellisii
TCTCTCTCTCTCTCTCTCTCTCTCCTCTCAGCATGCTCTCCCCTTGGGACTTGTTGAGCACAGGTCATGTGCAAGTGGAGAGGACAAAGACTCCTTGTTCTTACAGACATAAGTCAAACCATATAAGTATGATACATGTGGTGGCACAGGCCATCTGACTGAGGTGGCTGGATGTGTGTGGTCACAGTACAAATATAGTAAGTAGAAAGTGAAAGTGTTCAACACCCCCCTTACTGTGAACCCACATCAACAAGTCCAAGTCATGAAGAGTGGAAAGAAAATGAAGGAAAAGGAAGAGGTTGTCTGCAATGATAAGGCATGAGGGTAGATAGCATAAGGTAACAGTGGAATCAGTGATGCATTGACAAATGAAATGGTACTGGATATCTATATGTTTGGAACCACAACCAGTGAAAGGGTTATTGGCAACATCCAAGGAACCCTTGTTATCTCCATGAAGTAAGTGGGACCTGAACAACCAAAACATATTTCTCCTAGGAGGGAACACAACCACTTTGCTTGTGCTGCCACCTGAGACAGTGCCATGTACTCTGCCTCTGTGGAGGACAGGGAAACAATGTGTTGCTTTTGTGACATCCAGTGCTAAGAGTGGCCTATCTGATGGTCTTAGGGATTCATTGATTGAATACTCCTGATAATGTGATAGTTGATATAGACATTCCTGATGATGATGAGGAGAGGGATCAATGAGATAGTGATGAGAATGGTTGCTCCAATGACTATACAAGGATCCAGGATGATGAGTATAGGATGTCTTTAGTGACATTTAGTGACTTAGAGATCTTAGACTTAGTTCTTAGGTTTTGTGAAGTGAGTTATAGGGGAACTTAGATCAAGCACAGTATGAGAGAATCCCTAGATTGTGAAGTTTACAAGACTGGGGTTTAAGACCACCAGGCTTTCAATTACTTATACAAATGAGATGTCAACAAGTAGTCAAAGTTCACAGACCAACAATGATTGCATAGCAATCAATGAGATCATGTGATCTAGTCATGTCCATAATAAACTACAAGTAAGTAGCCACAGGCAAAAGTAAAATGAGAGGTGAATAAGAACAAACAGAGACAAGGTAAAATGAGCCCTTGCTAATTGTATAGTGATAGTCCTTAGCAAGTAGATGTTAAAATAGATAAAGAAGATAAATAAGATAAGATGTTATATCATACTTGGAGTAAAACTCACAGCTCAGTATGTAAATACTGTAGTACAATAAAGGTAAAAGAGATTGATTCCTTACTATAGATATACACTAGTTAAACTAGAATCTATAGTAAGAAAAGAAAATAAGTCTGTTACAAGGTGCCAAAGCAAGTGCCTCATAACAGTCGTTGTCAGCATCAGGCTCCTCCATGAGACTGGACTGGGCCCCCCATCATGGAGGATGTTGTAAGATGCAAGTCCTACATATCTCTGATGGGACACTAGAGCACATTCTCTTAATGTCAAACTAAAAGAAAGGATATTCCAGCCATATTGAGCTGGGTCTATTCACTACAACTACTGAACTACATATAGTATAAGCTACTGTGCACAGACCAGTGCAGTACTCTAGGGTGGACTTTGGTAAGTAGTGAGCACAGTACAGGATAAGGGGACGCACAGCATCCATGGGAATTGTTATGAGGCACTTGCTTTGGCACCTTGTAACATGTTTTGTCTCTTTCTTTTTCTTTTTCTTTTCCTTTTCTTATCTTACTTACTATAAGTGTAATATTAACTACAGTTGTTGAGCTTAGCTCCTACTTATAGTAAGGACTCTATTTTCTTTTCCTTTATAGTACTTTAGTATTTACATACTAGAGTGTGAGCTTAGCTTGAAGTACTATAAAGCATTGTTCTTTCTCTTTTCTTCTTTCTTTATTTATTCACATCTACTTGCTAAGGACTATTACTATACAATTAGCAGGGACTCATCTTATCTTGTCTCTGTTTACCTTTGTTTATCTCTAGTTCATTTCACACTTGTGGCTACAGTTACTCTAGCTTACTATGGACATGTCTTAGGTCATGTGACTTCATTGATTGCTGCACATTCATTGTTGATCCATGAACCTTATTTACTTGTATTATCTTTAGGACTCTGTTCTTGTATAAGTAGTTGAAAGACTGGTGGGCCTAGACCCCAGTCTTGTCAACTTTGCAATCTAGGGATTCCCCTATACTGCACTTGACCTAAAGCTTGCTACAATCTCACTTCACTTCCTAAGAACTAAGTCTAAGATCTCTAAGTCATGCTAGGTGTCACTAAAAAGACATCCTAAATTCATCACTCTGGATCCTTGTTTAGTCATTGGTGGTATCATCCTCATCACTATCTTGTTGATCCTGTTGAAGTTGGGCAGCATGGCTAGGGGAAGCAAACACCATGACATAAATGAAGTAGGCATCAAGCCCGAAAACAGATTGAGATTGAGAGAAGGGCTAAAGCCCATCAGAACAAGAGGAGAGGGCACTACTTCCACATCTGTAAGATAGAGAAGATGTGTACCAGAGGGTAGAGGGTACACAGAAGAAAGAGAGAGCTCAGCACATGCAGAAGTGCTGAGGTAAGACAAAGACAAAGTGAAGAAGATATAGTAAGAGCTAGATAGAGTTTAAGAGGAGCTCAAATCATAAAGAGAAAAGAAATACCAATAAGATGAGATAGAGATAAGTATACTTAATAAGTAAACAGTGTGATCAGCATCATAAGGTAGTGAAAAACCAACAGATCCCATTCTTCATCATCATCTGGAATGTTTACTATGCTTATCAAGTGCATACCAATTACCTTGTTACCAGGGGTATAGTTATCACAAACTTTCCCTAGGACCATCCAATAGGCTGCTCTTAGCAGGAATAGCCCAGTCTAGACAGTAAAGACTGTAATCAACAGAGGATTAGATATGATCAGTGATAACAGATGAAAAATAAGACGATCATATCTAATCATATCAAGATAAACCTAAAAGAAAGTAAAAATGATAAAGGGATAAATGCATCATAAATGGTGTCTGACAGATGTTTATAAAGCCTGCAGAACCATAGATGCTGTCAGTAAGGCACACCAGGCAATGGATCTCATGATGGGGGTGAATGACTGGTATGTTGTCATTGAGTAGTGCATGCTGAACCTGCTGATATCCAGATGAGAAGTGGGGAGTCCCAAACCACTGAGGGGGCTTCACTGGCTCTACAGGAGGTATATGGTGAATGTGTTGTGACCAGCAGTGAGGAGGAGGGGCAGTCAAGGTGGAGGCATGAGACAGAGTGACAGGCAAGTCAGGCAGAGGCAGAGGCACCATGGACCCTTCTTCTGGTGCAGTGGGGTCAGGAGGGTGACCATAGGAGGTGCAGGAGGAGTGACTGGAGGAGGCAGAGGAGGGATGACCAGAGGAGGGGCAGGATCATCATTGCTGTCAGAGTCATCATCAGAGTCAGCAGGCACATTGTGCAGTGGAGGAGGAAACAGGTCAAAGACAGTCAGAGAAGTGGACATGTCTATGGCCAGAAAAGTGAGTTCATCAAACACAGTGTCACAACTGACTACAGTGTGATGGGAAGCATTATCCCAAAAAAGCCACCCCTTGGTGCCAGCTTCATACCCAATGAAAGTGAGTTGGTAAGCACAAGGATCCAACTTGCCCCACAGCAGGTGGTGTGTAGTGCACACCCAGGCAAGACAACCAAAAACCTGGAGATGTGAGACATTGGGAGGGGATGAAGAGGGACTCCAGACAGCAGAGGGTGGAGACTGTTGCAGATGATGCATCAGAGACTTAGTCCCACATGATGGAGAAGAGCCAATGCATGATCAAGGATCATGTGGTTCCAGCACTTGGCATGACCATTCTGCTGATGACTTATGCCTTTCTCAACAAGTCAGAAACTGAGGAACCTATGTATTCCCCCCCTCTGTCAGAATGCAGTGTGACCATGTGACAACCCAATGCAGTGGTGCAACATAGTGGCATAAGGCAGCAGCAAACTGGCCCTTCCAGCAAAGAGGATAGACAAGCCCAAAACCCAAAAGTCATCCAAGAAAGTGGTGAAGTACAAATGCCCTCCAATGAGTGATGGAGTGCCAATGGGGTCAATGAGGTTGGAATGGTCAAGGTCAAGGACCACAGTGACATGAGAACTGGAGAGATGAAAGGAAGAGTGTGGCTGATTCCCTAGGGTGCAGCCAATGCTAAGAGCAGCCTATTGGATGGTCTTAGGGAAGGTTTGCAATAACTATACCTCTGGTAACAAGGTAGTTGTGCCTTGATAAGCATAGTAAATGTTCCTGATGACAATGAAGAGTGGGATCAATGAGATAGTGATGAGGATGATACCACCAATGACTAAATGAGGATCCAGAGTGATGAATTTAGGATGCCTTAGTGATGCTTAGAGTGACTTAGAGATCCTGGACTTAGTTCTCAGAGGATGAAGTGAGATTGTAGTGAGCTTAGGTCAAGTGCAGTGTAGGAGAATCCCTAGATTGTGAAGTTGACAAGACTGGGGTTTAAGACCACCAGGCTTTCAACTACTTATACAAATCTGGAGTTCTAAGAATAGAATGTGTAAATAAGGTTCACTGATCAACAATGATTGTGCAACAATCAATGAGATCATTGTCAGGCCACTATTATTTTCCCTATTCTTCTCTTCATTTTCCTCTATTTTCTTATGTCTCTATCATCATAAATCTTACAATCACTCCTGATCTATCAAAGTGATTCCCATGGTCATGCATTCTTTCTCTTTGTCTTTATTGGTTGATGATGCATATGTTGTCTGATCAGAGATCGGCCTGTGCTATCTTTAGCTATACTTCATTTTCTCACTCTTACTGTGGATGCTCACCAATCCTTCTCACACCTGCTGCAGAGTATCAACAATCACTCCCACAGTTACTGTGGAGCCTCAGTCAGCACTTATGCATCCCTTCTATTATTAGATATGATGTCATTACTATGGTTTCTCATATTCCAGCCCTATACTGTACTGCATGGTCTGTGCACACTTCAGGGTACTATATATACATAGGACTCCTAGCAGTTTATTCCCCAGTTCTGATCATCTGGGATATCCACTAGGTACAATACTCTTCTCCTCTCTTATTTACTGTATGCTAATATATCTGGGATATCTGCTAGTCAAAGCACAATTGTCCTTTTGTTGTTTTAGCTTTTCTCCAGTTGTTCTGCTTCAACATAGCATCAGCCTCACAATCATGTGACCAAGTCATGTCCATAGTAAGCTAAAGTAACTGTAGCCACAAGTGTGAAGTGAATGAGAGATAAACAAAGACAGATAAAGATGAAATACAATGAGTCCTTGCTAATTGTATAGTGATAGTCCTTAGCAAGTAAATGTAAATAAATAAAGAAGATAAGGAAGCTTATTAGTACTTGGAGTAAAACTCACAGCGCAGTATGTAAATACTGTAGTACTATAAAGAAGATAGAGTTCTTACTATAAGTTGGAGCTAAGCTCAACAAGTGTAGTTAATACTACACTTATAGTAAATAAAATGAAAAAAGGAAAAGAGAAAAGAAAAACCTGTCTGTTATGAGGTGCCTAAGCAAGTGCCTCATAATAGCCAATGCAAGGGGAGAGAGGAGAGGAGGATGGTGACAGTGAAAAGCTGGAGATCTGGTTATCATGCAACTATCTGACAAATTGCAAAGATAGATGCGCAAAGTGTTCATGCCAGACCTGAAGTGTTGGGGAGTGAACTGAGGCAAGGAGAGGAGGTACATTGAGTTGGTCCTGATAGGTCCTATCACAGAGTGTGCCATTGCAGAAGGTGAAGCCCCCTTTGGATACAATGCAATGACCAGCAGAGTAGGTGATGGTAAACCTAGCTTGTTGAGCTGACTGATGGAGAGGAAGTGGCCAGACACAGGTGGGACATGCAAGATATTAGTGAGGTCAAGATCAATGGTTCATGTAGGGGCAATAAAAGTATGTTTGCAGATGCCTGTCCTAGAGCAGTTAATGGTGTTGGAAGGTGGACAGCATCACAAACTGTAAATCAACTTGTTTGGAGACAGAGGTAGCCTTATAGGCCAAGATGTAGAAGAGGACCTGAGTCCAGATGTCTTACATGACTATAAGATGAGCAAAGAGGTGTACCATATGGTAGAGGGTACACAAAGGAAAGAGAGTGCTGCATATGGCAGGTGTGTCAGAAGAGAGGTAAGAGAGAGGAGAAGATACTTGCTAAGAGCAGCCTATTGGACAGTCTTAGGGATTTGTTAACAAGGTACTCCTGGTAATGAGGTGATCATAGTGAGCAACATATACATTCCTGGTGATGAGGAGGAGTGGGATCAATGTGATAGTGATGAGGATGATTGCTCCAATGACCTATGAGGATCCAGATTGACAAGTATAGGATTTCTTTAGCAATGCTTGTCAATTTTTACTTATCTTATGATGCTGGACATACTTATATATCCTCATTTCTTTTTCTCTTCATGGTTTGAGCTTTTCTTCAACTCTATCTTGCTCTTACTATATTTTCTTTACCTCATCATCATACCACCTCAGCACTTCTGCATATTGCTGGAGGTGAGTATCTTCTCTCTCTTACCTCTCTTCTGACATACCTGCTCTGTGCAGCTCTCTCTTTCCTCTGTGTACCCTCTACCCTCTGGTACACCTCTTCTCTTATCTTACAGTCATGTAAGACCTCTGGACTCTAGTCCTCTTCTGACTCAATCTACATCTTGGCCTATAAGGCTATCTCTGTCTCCAAACAATCTATTTATAGTTTGTGACACTGCCCATCTTTCAACAATGCTTAGTGACTTAGAGTTCTTAGTTCTTAGGGTTTATGAAGCAAGATGAAGATCAAGTGCAGTGTAGGAGAATCCCTAGATTGCAAAGTCGACAAGACTGGGGTTTAAGACTGTTGGAATTTATGTCTACTGTACAATGCTGACCATGGTGAGACATGTTATGTTTGTTTATCATTTATCCTTATTTTTACCTTATCTTATCTCATCTACCACCTCTCCTTCCCTTTTTGTCATTTATTTGTCATTCATGATTAAAACTCCTCCTTAATTCTAAGTCATTCTGACTATGTTGTTTTTGCTCTTTCACATTACAATTAGTATATGAACTTATCTACTCTTCTAGTCCATAATGGACCTTGTCACCCTATGCCAGACATTGTTGACTGGCATCTTCTATCTTGGAACAAACTCCTATATCATCATGACCAATCTACTGTTTGTGTCACTACCTGTTTTTGGACAAAGACCACCAGACTTGCAACTTATACTAAAGATGTGTCCTCAAGATAGTACAAGTAGTTAAAGTTCACAGATCAATGATGATTGTGCAGCAATCAACAAGATCATGTGATCTAAGACATGTCCATAGTGAGCTAAGTAAAGTAGCCATTGACATGCATCTGCTCTTTGCACCACCACTGCTGACTTACATCAGCTATTTGCACCAGCACCTGCTCCCCACACTACTTACATCAGCATGGTCCATGTGCAGCATCTACTAGTATATTAGGACTGTGTTTGGGATGTTGATGACAGGCCATGTGCAGGAGGATACAACTCTTCCTTGATGTTTGTTGTTGTATCTAAAGCCTACTTATAGTGATATATGTACACATATGTATATGTGTATGTGTATGTATAGCATCATAGCCAAAAAAGGAAGAAGATATATAGTAGTTAACATGGATGTCAACATGGGACATTGATAGTCAGTCAGTTTACAACCCTTCTCCCTCCCTAGCTAGCAACCACCACTCCTTTACACTTCTGCAATGCTAGGGTTGTACCTTCTCATTCTGGGCTGTTGCCCCTGCATATTCATGTTGAGATTATGTGTGTACTACTACTATATTTTCATTTGGCTTTCTCCCCACTCACTACATGCTTGCTCTACATACACACTTAGCACCCCACATGATGCATGTCACCCTTATTATGGAGTATGCTGTCACACTCCACCCACTACCCCACACAATGTGCATTGCTCCCTTCATGGAGCTCCTTGTACATTACAATACAATCTCCACTTCAACTTTACTCACATACAGGCCTTAAGATGGACACTATACCTACAACCTCCTCAGATGTCTCTGCACCTGTCTGAGTGAGTACAATACTCCTCCCCATCTCCTATCTCTTATCACACTTCCCTGCAGCACAATTAAACCATGTTGTGTCACCTTTATTTGTATTCACTACATTACTCACTGCAGATGCTATCTGCTCTACTGTTGCCCTTAGGGTTTCTTTACTTGCTGCTGATCATATACAAAGTCTTCACCCTTCCCTGCCCCAACCTGTGTGTACAATTCACACCTCTCCCTCTTCCTCCTTGAATGGAGTGACCCACTCTCAGGTATTGTCATGAGGCACTTGCTTAGGCATCTTGTAACAGTTTTCTTTTTCTTTTTCTTTTTCTTTCTTTATATCTTACTTACTATAAGTGTAGTATCAACTATGGCTTGAGCTTAGCTCATATGTATAGTAAGGACTCTATCTCTTTCTTTATAGTACTACAGTATTTACATAGTGAGTTGTGAGTTTTACTCCAAGCACTATAAAGACTTATCTTTTCTTTTTTTATCTTTCTTTAATTATCTACATTTACTTGCTAAGGACTATTACAATACAATTAGCAAGGACTCATCCCATTTTGTCTTTATTTACTTTTGTTTATTTCTTGTTCATTTCATGCTTGTGGCTACACTTATTTTAGCTCACTATGGATGCATCTCAGGTCACATGACTCCATTGATTGCTGTGCAATCATCATTGATTGGTGAACCTTATTTATAGTTACTATTCTTAGGACTCTAGTTTTGTATAAATAGTTGAAAGACTGGTGGTCTTAAACCCCAGTCTTGTCAACTTTGCAATCTAGGGATTCTCCTATACTGCACTTGACCTAAAGCTTGCTACAATCTCACTTCACTTCCTAAGAACTAAGTCTAAGATCTCTAAGTCATGCTAAGTGTCACTAAAAAGACATCCTAAATTCATCACTCTGGATCCTTGTTTAGTCATTGGTGGTATCATCCTCATCACTATCTCATTGATCCCACTCTTCATCATCACCAGGAACATTTACTATGCTTACAAAACACATATCAATTACCTTGTTACCAGAGGTATGGTTATTGCAAACTTTCCCTAAGACTGTCCAATAGGCCACTCTTAGCAGGTACAACTGCTGCACTGATCATCTCACACTAATAGTAGCCACAAGTGCAAAGTAAATGAGAGATAAACAAAGCTAAACAAAGATGAAATAGGGTGAGTCCTTGCTAATTGTATAATGTCAGTCCTTAGCAAGTAAATATAAATAAATAAAGAAAAAAGGAGATCAGACACCTTATAGTACTTGGAGTTAAACTCTCAGCTGTAGTAGAATTACACTCTATAGTAAGATAAAAAGAAAGAAAAGAAAATGAAAACCATTATGAGGTGCTTAGGCAAGTACCTCATAACAATACTCACCTCAGCAATATGCAGAAGTGCTGAGGTGGTACAACAATGAGGTAAGAAAGATATAGTAAGGGCAAAATAGGGTTAGAGAGGAGCTTAAACTGTCAAGAGAAAAAGAAATACCAATAAGATGAGATAAAGAAAGAGATAAGCATACTTAATAAGTAAACAGTGTGATCAGCATCATAAGGTAATGAAAAACTGACAAATGGAGGATCCATTCCCAAGGGAAACACTTCAGAGCAGTGTGACATTGTACTCCACAAAGTCACCACAGTGGGGAGAAATGTGGTCAGTGCAACCAGTATTGAGCATCCAAAGATGACTAGACTCCCCAGGTAGAAACAAGCATGTACATTTTCAGAGCTATCAGCACCAGCAGACATCATGTTTAAACTAGTGACATATTCAGATCCCCCCAAGCCACCATTTCCAGAACCCTTGTCCTTCTCTCCACATACTTTAACATCATCTGGAACCTGTCAGGCTGCCTGTCTTATTCTTTCCATTTTTCTCTATGTTTTTCTTATACTTCTGTCACTACAGATTTCACAATTACTCCTGATCTATCAAAGTAATCCCCATGGCCATGCATTCCTTTTGTTTGTGTTTATCAGTCAATGGCACTTATGTCACCTGATCTCTGATCAGCCTGATTACAAAGTAGTTATGACTCTTTTCTCACATTTACTGTGGATGCCCACTCAGCTCTCTCACACTTATTGCAGAGTATCACTAATATTTCCCACACCTACTGTGAACATCAGTCATCCTCTTTTTGATTGGTTGCTATCTATAACTTTACTGCACAGCTTTTGCTAGTTCATTGACCTGCCCTAGAGTACCATACTATATATACTGTAGGACTCCTTATGATATCCCCCAGTTCTGATCATCTGGAATATCCACTAGGTACAGTAACATCTATCCTCTCTTACTCTAACCTGACTAATAAATCTGGGATATCTGCTAGTCAAAGTGCAACATTTCCCTTTTGTTTTGTTTAGTCTTTTAGTTGTTCAGCTTTGACTTGCATCAGCCTCACAGAACCCTGTGCAATGCCAAACAATTTTCAATGGTATGGTTCCAGTGTTTGCAGTGGAAACAGAAGAGCCCATTTTTGTGGGGGCCTGAGTGCTGGATGGCAGTGAGGAGTGGCTTGGCCTTGGTACATGCATCTTCATCAAGTAAGTGTCCATGAATGTTTGCTGTGGTGATTTGTGCAATATTAGCAGTACCCAGGATGGCAGAGGAGAGATGGCCCCAATAGCTGGGAAGAGCATGGAGGAGAATGAAGCATATCTGCTGCTCCCAGATAGGGATCTGTCAGAATGTACTTATTTTTCTTATCATTTTACAATTTCTTTGATCTTATCACTCAAGATCTGCTCTATATATCTTATCAGATCTTTCACAATTACATATGACTCATCTTCAATTCATCATCAGACTGCTTACTATGTGTCTATGACTATATTTCTCAGTCACTTATTGATGCTGTGCAATGCTGTGTATCTCATTTACATATGCCTGCCCTATAGTTACAGTGCATGGTATGTGTGCTGACTCTCTTAGTATATATAGGGCACTTCTATAGCATGTATTCCTTAGCTTTATACATCTGAGATATCCACCTACCAGTGTGACTCATCTCTTAGGAGTATTGTCTCATCCTTCCACCCCTCCTCCTCTCTTACACTTGTGACCTTGCTGTCTAAGCATGTGCCTCACAATTGTATAAAGCTCTACATCAGTGACCTCACCCACCTTCAATGTGTTTCAACCATCATTCATCTCCCTCCTCACTCAAGAGAGCATTGTATTGTTATAGTTCTCCATTCTTTGTAGTTCAGCTACAGCACCAGGCCTTACATTGCCTCAGCAAATAGTGCTAGGGTGTCTACCACTTAGTGGGGCATCAAAGATCTCTCTGACAACCATTCAGACCAGAGATACTGTAACATTTCACTATGAAATGATCTCTTTCATAGTACCAGTAATATGTATCTACCAGTATCTACTTTACATACCTCCCACTTTCCATTTTGTGTTGAAAGGCCTATTCCCTTGAAAAATGAATAGTGAGTATTCACTTTGCACAATCTTATTTTCACTATTCTGCATATTCTCTGCTCAGAAAAGAGAACTCAATCTGGCAAATCCTATGCCAGATTCAGCACTCTTCACCTACTTGTCCAAAGACTTCTGCTGCTCTCAAACACTTCTATGCCAATGCCTATTATCACACCCAACAACAGGCCATCTGGTTCTTCAAACTTCATAATCCCTATTACAATGATCACCCTGACAAATTCCCTTGGTACCTCTTTCCAGAGTACCATGACCACACCGGTCCATATTGACATTCACTCCCCCAAGCCTTCATTTTTAGAAACAAAAGATGAATCAACCAGGACCCAGCACCAATAGCCAAGGATTCCTCAGAAGAAAGTGCAAGGAAAGAACATCAGGAAAACAAAACCAGAAGACTCAGATTACTGGATATAGAGGAAGCAATGGAGATGATGAAAGATCACATAGCAGAACAAGCAAGAATTCAAAAGGAGGAGAGTACAGCCATACTCCAGTTGGGCAGTGCAATGACAGAAGTAGCTAAAAGTATGAAAGAAATGATGGCTATGATGACCTGGCAAGCCCAACCATCTACTCAGGCCAGTACCTCTGGCCAGCCCAGTGCCAAAATGGGCCCCAGATTTGCCCAGTGTTGGTTTTTTCATTACCTTATGATGCTGATCACACTGTTTACTTATTAAGTATACTTATCTCCATCTCATCTTATTGGTATTTCTTTTCTCTTTATGGTTTGAGCTCCTCTTTAACTCTATCCTGCTCTTACTATATCCTCTTTACCTTGTCTTTGCCTCACCTCTGCACTTCTGCATGTGCTGAGGTGAGTATCTCTTCTGCTCTGTTAGCTCTCTTCTGACATACCTGCTCTATGCAGCTCTCATTTTCTTCTGTGTACCCTCTACCCTCTGGTACCCATCTTCTCTTATCTTACAGTCTTGCTCTCTCCTCTTGCTCTGATGGTCTGTAGCCCTTCTCACAATCTCAATCTGTCTTGGGCTTAATGCCTGTTTGTTTTATATCATGGTCTTCTCTCAGTTTGTTGTCCTGCCCAGATTTCAATACCCAACACCAGGTAAAAGTTTCTGCTCCTACAGCATTCTTGGGGAAGTGAGACAAATTTGATTCTTTCATACAAGAATTATTTTTAGTCTTTGCCACAAACAAAACTTGGATGGACAGCAATTGAATTACATACACCCTCCCCTATATGATAGGAGGAAGTGCAGAAGCATGGAGGAACTTACAAGTTGCAAAACAGTGACTACATGAGGCTAGTCCCCTCAATCCTCTCTACCCTATGCTCTTCACTGTTTGGATGGATTTTGATCAAAAGCTCCAAGAGCATTTTGGTGACCCTGATGAAGCACATACAGTGCAGCAAGTATTACATCACCTTCAACAATTGGGAAAGATGGTGGAGGAATACACCATGGAGTTTTTGTTGACAGCAGCTAAAACAAAATATGATGAATATGCTCTCATAGATTGTTATCACTGTGGACTTAACTCTGATCTTCTACAGAAGATCTATAACATCAATCCTCCCCCACACACCTATCAAGAATGGCAAACTATAACACAGTCAATGGACAGACACATGCAGGAATTCAAACAATTGATGCAAGCAAGAGGAACCCCACAAGGTTTCCTTCATTATAATCAATCATACTATTGACCACCCACATCACCACCCACTAATCCTCCAAAGGCAAGCAATGCCACTGTACCTATGGATGTAGATGTTGCACAAAGAAGAAGACCCCTGATATGTTTCAATTGCAGGAAAGAGGGGCATAGGGCAAATGTCTGTCCACAAAGGAAGAGCATCAGGGGGGACACAAAGAAATCAGACAGATGTCTCATACTGACTTCAAGAAGTTAATTAATGTTTGATAAAGGAGAGAGAAGGAAGGCAGAGGGCTTTGCAAAGGATGACCAGTAGATGTCACTGGACCATCCTATAACAAATTTTCAATACTTACACCTTATGATGGCACCATGGACCACACCAATGTATACAATCCAATTGAAATAGTATTTAATCACATTTCATCAGAAGAAAAGGTTGAGAAGAAAGAGACATCAGAGAGTATGCCCTCTCTAAAGGAAAAGCACAAAATCATGGGAACAAAGTCAGACTTGCCCATGATACAAGTCAAGATCAAAACACCAGAAATAGGGCAGACAGTAACCATACAAGCATTACTGGATTTGGGGGCAACAACATGTTATATAGACAAATAATTTGTCAAAATAAATCATCTTACAACAAAACAACTACCCATGTCCATACCAGTATACAATGTCAATGGAACCTGAAATTGTTGGAGTTAAGGTCAAATGCCCAACCCTGTACATGTGCTACTACTCTTTGTAACAGAGCTACAATACTTTCGTAGCAGAGTTACAACTCTACAGTAGTCATGACAGCTCCACATTGTGCTAATAGCACTTCACTTAGACAAGGCCTGGTAGCTCAGTGGTTAGAGCACCCACCCAGAGTAAGGGAGGTCCTTGGTTCGAACCCAAGCCAAGTCACTATTTTGGCAATTGTGCTTTCTAACAGAAATAGATTGGAACACAGGAATATTCTCATTTATGTGATGTCCTAGACAGTGTCATCTATGTATAGTTGAAGAAAGGAAGGAGTGGAAGAAGAAGAAAATAGAAAGATTGAAGAAAGGTTGAGGTTGATGAAGAAGACAATGATGAAGTGCAGAAAGGAGATCAAATCCTTTGTGCCATGGTGGGAAATGAAGAAAAGAAACCACAATTCATAACATATCCTAAGATTGAGCAATAGAGGCCAAGATAAAGAAAATCAAAAGACCTTTTGAAGATATTGTCCCAAAAGCATATCATGGGTTCAAATCTATTTTTGCAAAAGAATCATTTGATGAAATGCCTCCAAAGAGAATCTGGGATCATGCAATCAAATTAAATCCAAATGCAAAGATGCATATGGGAAAAGTGTATGACCTATCCTTTGTTGAACAACAAGAACTAGAGAAGTTTATCAAAGAAAATCTGAAATCTGGATGTATTAGAACCTCCAAATCACCAATGGGGTCACCATTTTCTTTATCCAGAAGAAGTCTGGAGAATTATGTCCCATTCAAAATTATTGACACCTTAACAAGATTACTATCAAGAATTCCTACCCATTACCACTTATCTCAGAATTGATAGATAAACTCAAAGGGGAAAAATACTTGACATTAGATTGGGATACAACAATGTTCAAATCAAAGAATGAGACAAATGGAAGGCTGCCTTCATTACCAACAAAGGATTATTCAAACCACTTGTTATATCCTTTGGACTTATGAACAGCCCTGCAACATTCCAAACTATGATGAATCATCTTTAGAGAACTCATTGCAAAGGGCAAGTAGTGGTCTATGACATCCTTATCTTCACTGTGACATTGGAAGAACACCACCCTATCATTGAAGAGGTTCTAAAAATACTGCATGACAACAAACTATATCTCAAACCTGAAAAATGTGACTTTGAGAAAACAGAAAATGACTACTTAGGTCTCAAAATATCCTTTGACAAAATCATGATGGATCCCATCAAAGTACAAGGGATAGTTGAATGGCCTGCACCAACTTCAATTATGGAAGTTTGTTCATTTCTTGGATTCACAAGTTTCCATTATCACCTTATTAGAGGATTCTCTGACTTAACAAAACCTTTAAACTCACTACTACAAAAAGATAATAAATGGCATTGGGATCAGGAACAGATTCTTTTGAGAATTTAAAGACAGCATTATGTTCTAAATCTGTCTTAGTTTTCCCTGAACCCCATAGGCCATATCTTGTAGAAGCAGATAGTTCAGGCTATGCTACAGGAGCAGTACTTTCACAGATGAGAGAAGATGAGAAGTGGAACCCCATGGCATATATCAGCGAGGGATTATCACCAGCAGAAAGGAACTATGACATATACAACAAAGAAATGCTGGTGGTGATTTGTGCACTGGAGCAGTGGAGACACTATCTAGAAGGAACAGATAGTGTGGTCAAAATTATTACCAACCACAAAAACCTAGAGTACTTTATGAGTGCCTAGAAACTAAACCATTGCCAGGCTTGATGGTCCTGTTTCTTTCTAGGTTCAATTTTCACCTTTCCCATAGACCAGGAATGAGTTCAGCCAAACCCAACATCTTATCAAGATGATCAGATCATAAAGAGGGGGTGGAACATGACAATGAGAACATTGTACTGCTAAAACCAGAAATTTCAAATTCTCACACAATAATCTTGTTGACAGCACTTGCACATCCAAGATTACAAATAAACAGATCATAGCAGTCATGACAAACAATGTCCCACTCCTTAACAAGATCACAGATGAACAAGAGAAGAATGGAGATGTATGGATGTGGAGTGAATTATCATCAGACAAAGTGAAAACAGCAATTATAACAGGATGGGGACAAAATAAACAAGGATCATTGACATACAGAGATAAAATCCTTGTCCCAGACAGCTGTAGAGCAGAAGTCATCAAACAATATCATGACACTGCCATCACCAGACATCCAGGACAGTGGAGGACACTAGAGTTAGTGTCAAGAGTATTCTGGTAGAAAGGAATGGCTGCATATGTATGAAAATATGTCAAAGGATGTGACATATGCCAAAGAATGAAAACAACAACAAAGAAACCACAAGGAGAATTGACTCCTAATGAAATCCCATTGAATCCTTGGCAAATCATATCTACTGATTTAATCACACAACTCCCTGATAGCCAAGGGTATGATTCAATACTCATTGTCATTGATTGATTCTCAAAAATGATTCCCATTATGGCCACCACATCAGATATTACAGTGGAAGGAGTAGCAAGGTTGTTCATCAACAACATTTGGAGACATCATGGGCTTCCTGAAAAGATTGGGGACCTCAATTTGCTTCAAAAATGATGAAAGAGTTAAATAGGTTGCTAGGCATTAAAACAGCCTTATCTACAGCCTATCATCCATAAACAGATGGACAAAGAGAGAGGATTAATCAAGAGATAGAACAGTATCTCAGAATCTTCATTGATCATTGACAGTCTGATTGGATGAATTGGTTACCTATGGTGGAATTCTGTTACAATAACAGGGTAAATGCCACAACCAAATACTCTCCCTTCATGTTGAATTCTGGACAAAATCCATGTATGGAATTCAAACCAGGCAAGACATCCACTATCAATTCAGTAGAAAACTTTGTTGAAGGATTGAAAAGGACAATGTTACTAGGCACTTGCTTAGGCACCTCATTGTGAGGCTGATACTGTGTTGAAGCTGAACAACTGAAGAAAGACAAAAAAAAACAAGGATGATCACACTTGGACTAGTGGATATCCCAGATATATAAGTGTATAGTAAAAGAGAGAAGAGAACTGGTACTGTACCTAGTGGATATCCCAGATGATCAGAACTGGGGAATAAATGCTATGAATTGTATAGTATATATAGTACTGTACTCTAGGGCAGGCATATGAACTAGTAAAGGCTGTGCAGCAGAGATAATGATAACAACCAATTAAAAAGAGGATGACTGATGTCCACAGTGGATGTGGGAATGATTGGTGATACTCTGCAGCAGTCATGAGAAAGCTGAGTGAGCATCCACAGCAATAGTGAGAAAAAGAGTCATAAGTACTTCATAAATGGGCCAATTGGAGATCAGACAGCTGGTGTATCATCTATATAATCTCTATGATAATGGGACTATGATTGGTAAGCAGTCCCATATTAGGGAAAAACAGGGTGTGAGGAGGTCAACATGTGGTTGAGATATTGGCACTACAAAAGTCATCCCCTGGTGTGGCATGCCACACATGGCAGTGTGGCACACATGTGGCAATGCAGCATGTGCTAAGAGCAGCCTATTGGACGGTCTTAGGGAAGGTCTATAATATTACTCCTGGTAACCAAAGTTTGGATCTGAATTTGATGAGCGTAATAGAGGTTCCTGATGACAATGAATATCGGGATTAACAATGTGGTTATGAGGATGATTCCACCAATAACTATGCGAGGATCCAGATTGACGAGCGTAAGATGTCTTTAGCAATGTTTTAATGACTTTAGAGTTCTTAGACTTAGTTCTGAGAGTGAAGTGAGATTGTAGCGAGCTTAGTTCAAGCGCAGTATAAGGAGAATCCCTAGATTGCGAAGTTGACAAGACTGGGGTTTAAGACCGCCAGTTTGTCAACTATTTATACAAAACTAGCGATCTAACTATAGTACAGTTGCGCAGTAAAGCGCAGTAAGTAAACGAAAATGTGCAGTAAAGCGCAGTAAGTATGCGTCCATGTGATATAAGTGGCTCAGCCACAAGCACGAACTGAACATGAGAAAAATAAGAGTAAATAAGAGCGAAAAAAGGGAGTCCTTGCTAATTGTATAGTAATAGTCCTTAGCAAGTAAATGTTGTAATAAATAAAGAAAGAATGAAAGGAAAGTAAATAAGTCTAATATAGTACCTGGAGCTAAGCTCACACTTAAGTATGTAAATACTTAAGTACTATAAAAGAGAAGAGAAAAGATAAGTCCTTACTAAGTAAAGTGGAGCTAAGCTCACACTTGTAGTAATAATACTACACTTTACTAGTAAGTAAGATAAAAGAAAAGAAAAAGAAAAAAGAGAAATGCGTTATGAGGTGCCAAAGCAAGTGCCTCATAACAGTTAGGACCTGGTTGAGGAGGAGCTAGATCCACTTGTAAGTCATTGACAGTCACGGGAAGGGCTTCATAGTCGAGCCCAGCAGCAGGTATGTTGCCGTCATTGTTCTCAGAGTCATGATCACTGTTGGAGGTTGAGCTAGAGCTGTCATCGCTGTCGTTGATGTTGTTGGAGGTAGGTGGTAACAGAAAAACATCCAGAACAGTGGGCAACACAGCGGATTCCAGGGCTGGGAATACATCTTCTTCAAATATAGCATCTCTACTAACAATGCAATGAGAGGACATTTTGTCCCAAAAAAACCCACCCTTTCGTTCCAGATTCATATCCAACGAAAGTGAGCGGTCGCAACTTTGGATCAAGCTTGGAGTGCTGATTGTTGGCAAATTTGACCCACACTCAGCAGTCAAAGACTCATAGATGGGAGACATCCAGTGGAGAAGGAGACGACTGCCAGAGGGACTGTGGGGCTTGC
>QLPN01001385.1:6474-24612 GCA_003314395.1 Albatrellus ellisii
ATTCCTGCACATGGTCAAAAATTAGTCAATACTCAAATCTCCTTGGCTATACCAGACAACTGCTATGGACATATTGCTCCTCACAGTGGTTTGGCTGTCAAAAATTCCATTCACATTGGAGCAGGAGTAATCAATTCAGACTATCATGGACCAGTGAAGATTCTTCTGGTTAATCTTGGTGACAATGACTTCATTGTCAAAGTCAAAGACTGAGTCGCTCAGTTGATCCTAGAGCACATATCCATTGCTGATGTCAAAGAAGTTGATTCCTTGGATGATACACAATGTGGAGATAAAGGATTTGGTTCCACTGGAGTTTCTACTGCCCATTGAGTCATCTCGCCCTAAGAAGGGGGGTATTTGTCAGAACATACTTATTTTTCCCTTCATTTTATGATTTCTTTTACTCTTATCGCTCAAGATCTACTAAAGATACCTTATCTAATCTTATCAGATCATCAGTAGATATTATCGCGATTATCTATGACTCATGCCTATTTAGTCATCAGGCCACTTACTGTACAGATATGACTACATTTCCCACAGACACTTACTGATGCAGTGCAATGCTGTGCATTGCTTACTGATACTTCTCACAGATACTGTGCATCTTACTTACATATGCCTACCCTACAGTGACAGCACATGGTCTGTGCACTGATCCCTGTAGTATATAAGAAGTCACTTGTACTAGATAGTTCTTTAGCTTTATACATCTGAGATATCCACTTACCCAGCATGAAGCATCTTAAGTGTATTGTCTCCTTTGTCCCCAATCCCCTCTTCTCACAGTTGTGACCTTGCTGCCCAAGCATGCACCTCACAGACCCTGCACTGTAAATTTTCTGTTTTGTTCTGTTGTGCTCCAGCCTTGGAGCTAGACTTGTATTTAGATAGTGCATTGTCAGGAGAACCAACAGATTTCCCTGGCCCATGATTTGACTTCTCTTCCCCATCTGAACACATTGTGAAAAAGCATGTTCTGAGCTTCTCTCCACATTTCCCACTATCAAGAAAGTGCACGTTCCTTGTAGGCCACATCTATTATTGCATTGTGTTCTCAATTGCATTGTGTCTAGTCTCCATTGTGTTCTCCCTTGCATTGTGTTGCATCATATCACCTGTTTGTTGCACTAGTTGCATTCCTGTTTGTTGCCCTAGTCATGTCACACTATTATGTTTATTGCCCTTAACTACTAAACTCTCTCTACCCTGGTATCTAGAGAATCTTATGACTCGCACCCTCCAGCAACTGTTGTGGTTGTGGTTGTTTTTCCCCTTCAGCCCAGCCCAGCACATATCATATGTGTAGCATCCATGATACACCTAGTCATGTGCATGTCCCTCATTGACTTCATCATTGTAAAACTCCAGCAAAGAGTCATGCCTGTTGATATACTCCACTGGGCAGGATGATGTAGATGTGAGTGAGTATGGTGTAGGACATCATCAAGGTTGAGGGGTAGTGTGTCTTTGGGGACAGTCAACCTTTTTATGACCAGTGTGCTTGCATATCCAGCATCAGCAATAAGAGGGATGGGATTGATGAGTAGATGCTGGATGCTGGGTGTGACTGGTGTTGGCATGTGAAGCCATATAAAGAAGTGTGTGGTGGTATGTGTCTGCATTGACTAGTCGGTTGGTGATCTGGTGTAACTTGTGACATCTCTGAGTGCAAATTTGCTGTAGATGATAATCAAGAGAGTTGAGTTGAGTTACACAATGATGCCAATCTGTGTATCATTTGATGTTGTTCTGTACTCCTCTATCTCTGATGAATATAGCTGCAGTCTCGGCATTGAGTCAGGAATGTGGATTGTTGATGATGTGACTGAATTCAAGGGCAATCTCATAGTCAGTGCAGAGGTGATGACCTAGGACTGGATGGGTATGAGGGAGAGTATCAGGGTAGTGGAGGGATGATGGAGTATGGACAACCAAGTGTGTCAGATATATAGGTAGCAGGGAGATCAGTGAATGATTGGATTCCAAAAATGATGGGGGGAATAAGTCTGAATGGATGGGGATCAAATTCATATTCTGATTGTAATGTGGGTATGGAAGGGTGTGGAGATAAAGTGGTAGATTCATCTGATGTGGGAAAAGGAGAAGGAGATGGTGTGTGGTACTCAGGTGAAACAGTATGATAAGAAAGAGGGGGGGATGTAACATAAGTACCAAGATCAATGTCCATGTCTTCTTCCTTTACCAACAAAGGGATGGAGACAGAGGGTCCTCTTTCACTGTGAAGTGGGGGTGTGGAAGGTCCTGCTAACACATCAAGAATAGCTTGATACCTTTTCTTTTGTATTTCTTCTTTTTCTACTTTTTGGGTTGAGATTCATGTAGGTTGGTGATTGGGCAATGGGGGTAAAGGGATGTGTGTGGGATTGGTAGAACTGTATAAATGTCACTGGGTTCATACTAGTTCTAGTTGTTCTAGGGCATGAAAGATGATAGTGTGTTGTTTTATCAAGGACAGACCCCAAAAGTGTTCCATGGTCCCTCAATGGTTGAGGAGTATTCCTCTTTTGAGGGTGGTGAAGGTGGCAAGGGGTCAGGTATTTGGGAGTTCTATGAACATGAGATGGAAGGCATTGATACATTCTGCAGACAAGGGGTTTTGGGCTGGGGATTGTGACATGATGAAAATGATGAAATAGAAAAATATGAGGAAATCACCCCCCCCTTTTTTTTAAGGGTGACCATGACCCATGGGACAAGGGGGAAGATGGATGGTAAGGGGTTGGGGTGTGGAAGGGAAGCAGCAATGGAAGTTGGAGATGAGGAGTGGGGTGTTAGACAGGTGGGAGGCAGGAAGCCACTCATCATCAGAAGCCAGGAAGTGAGTTCAATGCACAAGGTACTGAGGGTGGTGACAGTGGAGGTGAGAGTCAAGAATAGATTCAACCTTGTGTTGGAGTTCACCATTAACAAGGTCAGGAGGTGGTGGAGAAGGTTTGAGACCATAAGAAGTAGTGGAGTGATAAGGAGAAAGAAAGGAACCATGGAAAACCAGATGAATACATTTCCAGGAAGGGGTAGGGGGTAGCTGAAGATGATAAGAAGAGTTATTAATAATAGAAAGAACAGAAAGGGGTCCATAACAATGAGGGGTAAGTTTGTGAGATGGGTGAGAGGTGGAAAGGTTAGTGGCATCTAACCAAACTCTATTGCCAGATTGATAGGGAGAAACAGGAGAAATGAGAGGTGTACATGTGAGCACTGCATTGATGTCACATTGCAATGTAAGTAGAGTGGTGATATGGTTTGAGACAGAAGGAATAGAAGTAGGGGAAGGAACAGAAGGGCCAGCAGAAGGATGATATCCCATAAGGGAGAAGAACTGAGTTTGTAATCTCACTATTAGAATGGGAGGATGGTCATAAGTTAAAAAACCCACGTGGTTCATGAAATGGTGCTACAATTGTGTGCATGCCACATGTGGCAGCATGGCACATGCATGCCATGCCACCAGTGCAACAGTGTGGCACTGCATAGCAGCTGGCTTTTTGCACTGCTGCTCACTGCCCCCATGCTGCATGTATACTGGCTGCTCACCACTGTCATGTACTGCATCTATGGGTTGCTCATCACACCTGAGCTTCTACCCCTACACTGCATCCACTTGGCTGCTCACCACTGCCATGTGCTGCAGTGCTGTCTTATTAGTTGATAATTCAATCCAGCAGGTATGTACTCTATCTTGACATTTTGCAAACCTCTTGGTGGGTTCTGTTCATACCATATTTTTAAACAATGACATGTTAAGCAGAATGTTCAGGCTATGTTTTTCTGTATTGAATCATGCTACTGTATCCATGAGTATCATTGTGCCTGCAAGTAGGCTGGGTACTTTGGTTCTGCAATCATGTTGGTCCTTCTTCTATTTTTATGCATCTACACTTAAATGCTTTGGCAGTCTTGATTGCCATATTTTCTCTTTTACTTTCCTTACACACAGGTCCAGTGTTCCTGGGCTGATGAACAGAGACATGTATGAGTACTGATCATTGTCAGTACAATCCACCTGCACATGCTTTGCCAATGGGTATGCCTGGGTATGGGTATGGGTATGGGTATGAGTCTATTAGTTTTCCAGTCTGCAACAGTAACCATACAGTTGATCTTTCTGTTTTGCTTTGTGCTTTCACAGCTTAAGAGGTGTTTTTTCTGCCCTTCTATCTATTTGTAATCTACAATACTACTTCATACCATCATTGCTATATGTATGGGTTTTCATGGGTGATAGCCACTGAAGATCAATAGGGATAGGGACAGGACAGGGACACTGTTGAGGAATGTTGCAACTTATTTAACTATGTCTGATTCAATTAATGTTGCAATGCATTAGGTCTGTACTCTATAGCTGGAGAGGCAATTGGAATTGGTCTGTAAGTTGAGGTTGGTCTGTAGATTGGACTTGGTCTGTAGATAGATAATGTACTATTTTCTGTTGCAATAAGCTATGTATACTTTCACAGATGATGCTTTATAATTCAATGTTGCAATGCAACAGGTTTTTACACTAGTGTATGAGAGTAACAATGGGAATTATGAGCAAATTTGGCAATTGGGAGATAAGAGGACCAGTTGTCTTGTCATGTGTTACAGAAGGCATGGAGGTATTGTTCCAATTCTTGGTTGTAACATTCTGTTTGCCCATCAGTTTGAGGATGATAGGCAGTTGACATGCTTTGGGAGATGTGAAGAGTATGAGTAAGAGCATGGGTGAATTTAGAAGTGAGTTGTGGTCCATGATCAGAGATGATCTTTTTTGGTAAACCAAATTGTTTCCATATGTATTCTGTATATAGTATAGCAGTTTGTTCTGGGGTGATAGAACTGGAACAAGGAGCCAAAACCATGGCTTTAGTAAGATCATGATCAACAAAAGCAGCAATAGTGTCATATCCATTTGAAATGGGTAATGTGACAATAAAGTCCATGGTAACCATGGAAAAGGGGTGAGCATTTGGGATCAGATTGATTGTCTGTGGTGGGATGTGAGGTCAATGGGCTAGATTCTTTGTTGATTGGCAGATAGAACATCCTGAAACATAATCAAAAACAAATTTACACATCCCAGGCCACCAGAACGACTGCTGACCAAGGTCATAAGTTTGGAGACATCCTGGGTGACCTGCAGATGGGAGATCATGAAGACATCACAAAAGGGATTGTTTAAGAGACAAGTCAGGAGGAATATAGAGATGAGAAGAATAAAAAACCAGTCCATCAGAAATTTCCCAATGTTGTTGGAGGTTTTTCTGAAGAGGACTAGTTTTTGGTGCTTGAAGGGTTTGGATAACAAGTGATATTTCATTATCTAATCCTTGTGCTTGGTGAATCCATGATATCAGTGTTTCATTGTTAAATAGGATAGTTACAGCTTTTGTAAATAGAACAGAAGGGAGTAACATGTGGTCCATGTTATCTTGTTCTCCTTTATCATGATCAGGTCACCTGGATAAAAGATCAGATTTTCCCATTTGGATTCCTGTGATATGGGTGATAATGAAATGAAAACAAGTTAGAAATAAGGCCCAATGAGCTTGTTGTCTAGAGAGTTTATGGGCATCTTTGAAGATTTCTAGATTTTTATGATCAGAAAGAATTTTGATCACATGGGGGGGATCCTTCTAGAAAGTGGTGCCATTCTTCCAGTGCTCTAATGATTGAGAGTAATTCTCAATCATAAATGTCATAACTTCATTCTGCTTCATTGAATGATTTCAAAAGAAATGCAATTGGATGCTGTTGTTGATTGTCACCCTTTTGAGATAATACAGCTCCATGAGCAAACTGAGATATGTCACATTCCAATCTAAAGGGCTGGGTAATATCAGGTTGGGTCAGAACCAGTGCAGAAGTAAAACATTGTTTAAGTTTTTCAAATGCATCTTGTTCCAGTGTATTCCAATGCCAAGGGATATCCTTTTTGGTTAGATTGTTTAGTGGTCAGGCTAGATGAGAAAAGTGATTGATGAAATGATGATAGAAACTTCCAAAGCCTAGGAAACATTGGACTTCTTTGAGGTTGTGTGGGATTGGCCATTCCGCAATACATTGTAATTTGATCAGATCCATCATGACCATGTTGGCCTCGATATGTATGCCCAAATATTCCACTTCTTCCTTGTGAAATTCACATTTAGAAGGTTTTATGAATAAATGGTGCTTTCATAGTCTTGTTAAAACTTCTGTTACCAGTTGACAATGTTCTCCTAGATCAAGAGTGGCAATTAGAATATCATCCATATAAATGAATACTTGACCCATTTCAATAAGATCAGCAAAGATATCATTCATCATGTTCTGGAATGTAACTGGTGAGTTTGTAAGCCCAAAAAACATGACCAGAGGTTCAAATAACCCCTGATTGGTTTTAAAGGTGGCTTTCCATTCATCACCCTCCTTGATTCTTATGTTATTATATCCCCAATGTATGTCAAACTTGGTGAAGTATTTGGCATGATGTAATTTATCTATGATATCAGAGATCAGTGGTAAGGGATATTGGTTACAAGTAGTGATTGCATTGAGACAACGATAATCTTGTACTGATTGTAGTTTTCCTCTTTTTGACAAATAAGAAGGGAGATGCAAATGGTGATTGAGAAGGGTGGATATATCCTCATTGTGTCATATCATCAAGAAATTCATCTAGATGTTTTTGTTCAGCAGGATTGAGAGGGTAAACCTTACAATCCTGTTCTGTAGGAGCATCTGGAAGAAGATCAATTATGTGATCCCATTTGCTCCTTGCCAGAAGAGATTTGGATGTGTCTTCTTCAAAGACATCCCAGAATTGAGCATATTTGGGTGGTAATTGACTATCAAGATCTTGTTGATTTGCTTGATTGGCTGCAGCTAAATCAGTAGATTGAGAGGTACATTTTAGATATTCACAAGGAAAGGAGATCATATTTCTTTCCCAATTGATTGTAGGGTTATTTTGCTTCAACCATGAATGTCCTAAAAGCATTTGATCTGTCCCAATGTCAACAATAAACACTTTTAATAATTCAGTATGTTTGCCAATTTTGAGAATACACTTGACATATTGATGAATCATACCAAATTTGTTAGTTGAATTATCAGCATTTCACATAATAATTGGTTTTGAAAGTGTATAGATTGGCAGTAGAGCATGTTTGGCTGTTTTCTGACTAATGATATTGGAGGTTGCTCCACTATCAATTAGTGCTGGTATTTGTGTTCTGTGATTTTCTGTTTGTAATGTAACTGGTAAATAAAAACTATTTTCAGCATCCTTAGCAGTTCCACTAGTTTTACAGAATTTGGCAATAAAGGTCTGATACCACACAGTAGATATAGACCTCTTCAAAAATCCTCCCTAAGTGACTCAGTACAAATGGACTACTTGTCGACAGGTAACTGTGCTAACAAATGCTGGATGCACACACAGATGGATGTGGTATCCATGATTGGTCCATCATTGTCCAATGGAACTTCTTCTATTTGGATGGAAGGTGTGTGTGCAGCTTTGCAGATATAGGCAGGGAGTTCTGAGACACTAGGCATTGCTTCTTTGTCAACATGCTGGGTGTGTGGTGTTGAAATCGCCGTACGTACCACTACACTTTTGTTCAGCTTCTCTTTATACCACACATTATGTACACAACATGTACAGCACATCCCACTCTCTTTTTCTCCTTGGACCACTAACCACATGTCTGAGCGTTCCCACTCCACATATGTCTCTGGGATGATGCATGTCCCTCCCCTTATGGTAACCATTGTAATCTTCACACTACACTCCGCTTCAACCTTACCCACTTTTCACTATATAAGATGGACACTCTACATCACAACTCCTCAGACATCTTACCCTCGAGTCTGAGTGAGTACTTCCTCACCCCATTCTTATATTCTCTCATAACCACCCTGCAGCATACTTGAACCATGTTACTGCACCCTACTGTGCTGGTAACTACTTATACTCTCTGCTGCAGATGTGTCTGCCACTAACTCTCTGGCTACTGGCCACCTCCTATATATTTGCAATGACCTTTACCATCATAGCAGTAGTCTCCCACATCCTGCATGCACATGTGGTCCTTTCCAAGTGGGGCATGATGGTGTGGGTGACATGGTTTGTGCTGCCTTGTTAGGGCAGTCACATGCCATGTGACCAGGTTTTTGGCAGGCAAAGCAGCTGCTGGAGTTGAGAAGATGTTTCTGCTTGTTGGCTGTGAGCTTTGCAATACACAGCATGTTTATGTGATCAACATCCATTGTGTTGGGGTCTTGGGTAGTGCAGGGTCTGGAGAAGGTGGTTACAGAGGTGGCAGAATATGTACACTACATATGTATCTGTGCATCAAATTGAGATGCCATTTTGGCCCATTTGTTGAAAGTCATCAGCATGTCAGCCATCATATAAACATGGTCTGAGATATTGTTGTTAAGCCCTAGTTGATAGAAGGCACAAAGTGTGGTGTCATCTTTGATCTTGGCATCAGCTGCTAAGATCTGAAATCATGTGGTGTAAGCATCAGCTGAGAAGGTTTTCTGTTTGAATTGTTGCAGTTCCACTGTTGCATGTATCTTGTGCTGGGTGTCCTTGAATGCCAAGTCAAGCTCCTTACTGAATTTGGCAAAGGTGGGTCATCCACTGTGGTAGGTATCTTCAATGTAATGGTCATGCCATGTGAGTGTGGTCCCCTTCTGCATAAAGGATAGAACACACATGATTTGTTTATGTTTGTCCATAAGGTCTATTCCTTCAATGTAAAGGGTGCAAGAATTGATGAAGGCACAATATTTTGTTTTATTGCCATTGTAGATTTCCAGTTTGGTGGGCTTGAATGAAGATTTCATGGTGGACATTGTAATTGGGGTGATTGGGGGTATGACAGGAACATGTGGGGAGAATGGAGTGACTGGAGGGATAAGTGAAATTGGAGTGACTGGGGGTCTGGCAAGATGAGTCAGTAACTTGGCTTCATGGATATCAGTGCCTGGGAAGTCTTGGGTGAATATGTATAGTTCTTTGGAGGGTGATTCTTCATCAAGGCTAGAGGTGTCAATGTAATAGTTGGTGTTTGCTACTCTCCACTTTTGTCATCCTTGATACTCAAGAGTGTGTCCTCTGAAGATAACAGCATTTTGTCAGCTGGAAAACTGGAACTCCAGGTGAAGGGTGGTAGGGATTGGGGGAGCCATGGTGTTGGCTATGCAGTGAGGAAAGGTAGCTTAGTCTAATGTTACAGACTAGTGTAGCAGGGCAGCTGGCTATGAGCATACTAGGTTGGGTAAGAGGCTCAGGGTGTAGCATGCATACTGAGAACACAACAGGAAGACTGGATAAGCAGGGATTGTACACCAGAAAGTACAAGAGACTAAGCTAGAGACTTTGTAGGTACAATGGCCCCTTTATATAGTATATAACCTTGAGTGCTAGAAGATTCTATCAAGGTAAATATAGTACAAGACTGCAGAAAGGAATGTTCCAGGATACTGCACAATGGTTTGTAAAATAGAGGAACTGCTGCAGTGTAGTAAGCTGGTAAATGTAAGCAAAGAAGGAAAAGAAAATTGTAACAAGATTGAGTAGAGGAGAACATGGATGTGAGAGAGGAAAACAGACAAGTGAAGAAGGAAGAATGAAATTTGAATGAGAAGTCTCCAATGGTTAAGAAGTGGGAATTAGAGAGCAGGAGCAAAGGCAACCACCTGTTGGCTTAGGAGGTAGTACCTTAATTGTCATTTTACCATCTCATCTATACTAGTGTAAAAACCTGTTGTATTGCAACATGGAGTAATATGACATCATCTGTGAAAGTATACATAGGTTGTTGCAACAGAAAATAAAAGGAAACAGTGCTCTACCCATTTACAGATCAAGGAATATCCAGAGAATAAGAGGTATACATATGCTGTTGCAAAAGGGAATAAAAGGAAACATTTCTCTATCTATTTACAGACCAATCCCAGTCCACAAACCAACACCAATTTCCAAACCAATAGACCAATCCCAATCACCTCCCCATCTGTCCTTCCACCATAAACCCTGTGCCCTCACCTAGGAGGGGAGAGAATATGTAAGTATAATACAACAGTGCGATTCAACAGTACAGTTTACCAATCCAATACAGAAAACTGAATGCTTCACTCCCTGTTGTGCTACTGCTTTTTCTACACCACATTAAATAAGAAAATGGTATGTAGTCTGTTAGCAACAAAAGTATTCTGTAAAACCTCAGGATACATCACATTCAAGGTTGATCCTCCCTGGGAACCCTGTTGCATTGCAGCATGGAGCAATAGGACATCACCTATGAAAGTATACATAAGTTGTTTCAACAGAAAATAGTACTCTATCTATCTACAGACCAAGTCCAATTTAAAGACCAACCCCAACTTACAGACCAATTCCAATTGCCTCTCCAGTGATAAAATAAAGACCTATCACATTGCAACATTCCTCACCAATGTCCCATTCCTGTCCCCATCCCTAGTGATCATCCCTGGCTATCACCCATGCAAACTATACCCATAGCAATGATGGCATGAGGTAATGCTGTACATTACAAATAGACAGAAGGACAGAAAAAAAAAACTTCTTAAACTGTGAAGACAAAAGGCAAAACAGAAATATCATTTGCATGGTTACTGTTGTAGACTGGAAAACACATAGACCCATATGTCCACAGGATTGGAGTCTGGTCCCTATACCCATACCTGTACCCATACCCAGGCATAGTCATTGGCAAAGCCTGTGCAGGTGTATTGTACTGACAATGGTCAGTACTCATACATGACCCTGTTCATCAGCCCAGGAACACTGGACCTGTGTGTAAGGAAAAAATACTGCCAAAGCATTTAAGTGTAGATGGATAAAAATAGAAGAAAGACCAACATGATTGTATAGCCAAAGTACCCAGCCTACTTGCAGGCACAATGATACTCATGGATACAGTAGCATGGTTCAATACAGAAAAGCATGACTTGAACATCCTGCCTGTGAGGCTGACACTATGTTGAAGCCAAACAACTGAAGAAAAGCTAAAACAACAAAAGGACAATTGCACTTTGACTAGTGGATATCCCAGATATATTAGTGTATAGTAAATAAGAGGAGAGAAGAGTACTGTACCTAGTGGATATCCTAGATGATCAGAACTGGGGAATAAACCACTAGGAGTCCTATGTATATATAGTATCCTGAAGCATGCACAGACCATGCAGTACAGTATAGGGCCAGAGAGTGTGAAACTATAATAGTGATGTCATACCTAATCATAGAGGGGATGCATAAGTGCTGACTAAGGCTCTGCAGCAACTGTGGGAGTGATTGGTGATACTCTGCAGCAGGTGTGAGAAGGATTGGTGAGCATGCACAGAAAACAAAGTATAACTAAAGATAGAATGGGTCGATCGGAGATCGGACGACATACGCATCATCGGCCGATAAAGACGAAGAAATGGAATGCATGACCATGAGAATCACTTCAATAGATCAGGAGCAATTGTAAGATCTATGATGATAGAGACATAAGAAAATAGAGGAAAATGAAGAGAAAAATAGGGAAAATAATAGTGGCCTGACACTGCCCAACATGTTATTGTTTAAAAAATGGTATCAACAGAACCAAGAGGTTTGCAAAACATCTAGAGTAAATACCTGCTGGATTGAATTATCAACTAATAAGATATGATTACAGTTGTAGATATATACAGCAACAGAGAATAAAAGGAAATAATGATAGATGTAAATAGAAGTTGATGAAGAATAGGCACAAAGTTGAATATAATTGATAGTTCTGTTGACAGAACACATACCTGTGATGTTGTAGGGAAGTTGAGGGTTCCTATGTGAGTTGAGGATGAATGAAAGAAAGGAAAAAAGGGCACAACATTCGTCTGCCAGCATGTATCAGCACAGTGCAGTGCACATGTGCAGGAGGAATGTGCACCATGCCATGCAGTGGTGGCATAGGTGAGGGGGTGGTGGCATGGGCAGGTAGGGAGCTGCATGCTGTTGACACAGTGGCAGCACATGGGTGGGCACAGGGGAAGGGATGTATGAATTGTCCACATCATCTTGAGTGGACACAGGTGGGGTGGGCAAGTTGCCATACTGTGCTGGTACAGCAGTGGCATGGGTGAGGTGGTGGCTGTGCACTGATTGTACAGCAGCAGTGTGGGCAGGGTAGTGGCCATGCACTGTTGACACAGTAGTGACATAGGTGTGTGGATAGGCACAGGAGAAGGGATGTACCAATGGCCTGCATCATCTTAAGTGGACACAGGCAGCAAGTGAGTAAGTTGTGGTGCTGTGCTTGTACAGCAGTGGTGTGGGTGTGCATGTGGGCACAGCAGCAGCATGGGTGCACATGTGGGCACAGTATCTTGAGGTGCAGGCAGGTAGGAAGTGGGTGAGCAAGGGAAAGCTTGTGTGAGAGAAGACACACCAATTGCCCACATTCTCTTGAGTGGACATGGGTGGGGCAGGCAGGTAATGTTGTATTTTTGGCTGTCAAGCTCACTCCATTCACTCCCTATCCTCATAATTTCCCTATCCTCATGATTTTTGCCATGGGCTGGGCCTACAATTTTATATTTAGTAGATACTGAAATATGGTGCATGTACAGAAACGTGCCCTTAGTGCATTTGCAAGAAAATTCCCCATCTTCTTTGTCTGTGTGGTGCTCATATTTCAACACAAATGTGCTAGTCTCACTTGCCCCTGGGGGCTGAATCCCATTGTCATTGTCATCACCATCATTGCTTGCTGCCATTTTTGCCACTGGGGGCTGAATCCAATTGTTGCTGCTGTCATTTACCACCACCATTGTGTCTGCCATTGGGGGCTGAATCCCACCCATTGTTGCATTGTTGCTTGCCATTGCCACTGAGGGCCAAAACTGTTGAACATTTTCACTGTATATCTCTGTTTGGCTTTCCTTATTCATACCATACACATACACACACTTATGCATTTTCCTCTGACTGCTCCACTTATTACAACAAGGGTTGCATGTCCCTCAACATAAGGGTCATGCATCCCTTGACATACAGCAGTCCCTGTATTTCACTTTCCTCACTCTGCATCAACCTTATCATGTGGACACTATATAAGATGTACTCTCTACAATACAACTCCTCAAACACTTTTTACCTCTGTCTGAGTGAGTATCCCCACTCCTCTTCAACCATCTTATTCTCACATACAGCCTTGCAGTGTCTATTTCTCTCACTGTCATGTACAGCCACTCTTGCTGCACCCCTGTATCACTTGCAGGTACATCTTACTTACTGAGACACTTTTTACCTCTGTCTGATGTCTATTTCTCTCACTATCACATGTGGCCACTCTTGCTGCACCCCTGTATCACTTGCAGCAATGACTACAATCATGTCCCCAATGGGGATAGCTTATGCTTATCTAACAATACAACTCATTTCCACAATCACCTACCCAAACCTGCATGAACAGAAACCCTGCAGGATGTCTGAAAAGATGTCATTCAAGAAGTTGTTGAATGAAAATTATGAGGTTTGGATGGTGTTGATGGAAGCTCTGCTGACCCAAAAGGGGCTATATGACATTGGAGTGGGTGTTACCCTAGAACCAACCAGTGGTCTGAACTCATCTGTGATGTGTTCCTGGCAAAAGAAGAATGCCAAAGCCTGCACTGAATTCATTTTGCATGTGGAGGTTGACCAGCTGCTGCACATGACAAGTCATGTCACTGTGGAGGTATGGGTGGAGTTGGAGAGGGTCCATTGTGCATGGGGTCTTGCAACATGTACTGTGTGGAGGAGGAGGATCTATTTGATGCAGATGAAGAATGGAGATTGCATGTCAACCTGGATTGTGGAGGTGTGCTGTATCAGCTTCCAGTTGTCACAGATGGGGGTCACCATCAATGATGAAGAACACATACTGGTGCTTACCATGGGCCTTCCTCTGTCCTATCACACCTTCATTGGTAATCTGGAGAATGTTGCATCAGAGGATCTTACCCTAGATCATGTTATCAGCCATTTGCTCAACAAGGAATCCTGCCAACAGAGCTACAATGTGTGCATAAGCTGCCATGTTACCAACTGAGAGGTCAACAATCCAGATACTGCATTAGCTATTGTATATGCAAACCCATTGCACCCCAATCTCACACATATTATGTGCTTTCAATGTGGCAAGAAAGGCCATTTTCAAGCTAACTGCCCATGAACTGTTGTCACACCTGTTGCTGGTCATGCCACTATGGCTGTCAAAGAGTCAGAGAATGAAGGTGTTTGGTAGATAACTGGGATTATGGGGGTGCATATCCTAAGTTCTTTTTTGTTTTTGTTTAGCTCCCCTCCTTCCATGGTTCATTATGCTTCACTCACAGGGTGTGTTGTATTTTGGGCTGTTGAGCTCGCTCCATTCACTCCCTATCCTTGTGATTTCCCTATCCTCATGATTTTTGCTGTGGGCTGGGCCTACAATTCGATATTTAGTAGATACTTACATATGGTGCATGTACAGAAACATGCCCTTAGCATGTTTGCAAGAAATTTTCCCTTCTTCTTTGTCTGCATGGTGCTTGTATTTCAACAGGTAAGCCACCACACTGTGCTGGTACAGGGGCAGCATGGCTGATGAGGTGGTGGCTGTGCTATATCAGCACAGCAGCAGTGTGGTAGTGGCCATGCACTGCTTGTACTGTGGCAGCACAGGTGACACTTGTCATGTGCCCCAGTGGCATGCCTGACATCTGCCAGTTCACAAACACTGTCAGCAATGAGACATAGATCTGCCACCACTGCATCAGCAAAAACAAAAACAAAAACAAAAAAAAACAGAGAAGCCAAGCAAAAAGAGACACACCAGCTGCACCTAGTCCCACTTCACACTGCTTGTGATCATGAACAGCTGTGTGTCCACATTGAACCATGCACTGTTGAGACAGTGGTGATGTGGGTGTGCAGGTGGGAATAGGAGGGATGTACTAATTGCCCATGTCATCTTGAGTGGACATGGGCAGGGCAGTCACCACACTGTGTGGGCAGGTGGGCAGGTAGCTGTGCTGTGCTGATATAATGGCAGTGTGGGTGGGGTGGTAGTGGCTGCATGCTGTTTGTACTGTGGCAGCATGGGTGAGTAGGGGGCCATGCACTGTTGACACAGCAATGATGCAGGCACATGGGTGGGCACAGGAGGATGGACATTCCAATTGCCCACATTGTCTTCAGTGGATGTGGGTGCCAGTCCATTGGCTGCATGGCATGGAGGGTGTGTGGCTGCAGTCTGTTGAGATAGCATTGGGTCAGCTCCAGTATGCAATTTGCATTTTGTGATGATAAAAAGATATATGCAGCTAGTCTATGCAGTACATGGTGGTGGTGAGTAGCCAACCATAGACTGGCTGCATATATCTCTTTATCATAACAAAAAGCAAATTGCATACCAGAGCTGACCCCAACAGACTATAT
Source organism: Albatrellus ellisii (assembly GCA_003314395.1). Classification (NCBI taxonomy): domain Eukaryota; kingdom Fungi; phylum Basidiomycota; class Agaricomycetes; order Russulales; family Albatrellaceae; genus Albatrellus; species Albatrellus ellisii. The sequence continues at coordinate 21,932 of QLPN01001385.1, forward strand.
GGCCCTGCAGCCACACACCCTCCCTGCCATGCAGCTGCTATACTGGTGCCCATGTCCACTGAAGATGCAATTGGTATGTCCATCCTCCTGTGCCCACCCATGTGCCTGCATCAATGCTGTGTCAACAGCACATGGCCCCTATGCTCACCCACACTGCCACAGTATGAACAGCATGTGGCCATTATGACCCCACCCAGACCACCATTGTGCTGACAGTGGATGGCCACCACCTGGCCACCCATGCTGCCACTGTACTAGGATGTTGTGCCCACACACACACCTGTGCTGCCACTGTTCTGGCACAGTGCAGCAGGTTTCTGGCTTGCCACCTGCATCCATGCAGGTGATTGGTACATACCTCCCCCTCTGTGCTGACCTGCACACTCATGTCACCACTGTGTTAACAGCATGTGGTCCCCTACCTGTTAATATCAGCCCAGGGACCTCAGGGGACAATGAAGGAAAAGAAGTGAACTGGCCAGGAATTGAACCCAGGACCTCCCACATACTAGAAGGGTGCTCTAACCAACTGAGCTACCAGTCCTTGTATAGGGCAAAGTGGGTTAACCACAAAGTGTTGCAAGATGGGCTTTGCTTGACTACCAACACTACCTGCCCATGCAACTGCTGTTTGAACAGTGCACTGCATGTGGCCTGGTACTGCACATCTGCTGCAGTGTGCTCAACATGCAGTGTCACAGCTATGTTGGTGGCAGCAGCAGTAATGAGGTAGCTATCCAGCCAGCACCCCAGCCACACACAGCACCTCATGCTTGCACTGCACCTGCATTGCCTAGCATCTGAGGTGCTGCAGTGCCATGTGTTCAACCCTGTGCCATTGCTCACAGCTGTGGAGATGTTCATGTTGATGTCTGCATTGCTTAGTAACATCCTATTTCCTTTTTCATCTATCTACTGTACAAACACACTCCAACATGGACACACATAGATACACACGTCTGTCGTCCACTCATAACTGGTCCATGCACTATTGGACTTACCATAACTAGCTAGTAGCTTTGTAGTACAAGAATAAGAACTATTCCAGTTCCTCTCTTGCACATGGCCTGTGCTCAACAGGTTATGGGCCCTGCCCAGGCCATCTGCGTCTCCCTCATCCTCACTGCAGTACTTGTCTTCACTCTCACACTTACCTCATACTTGTCATACTCTTCTCACACCTCACAACTCTCTCCACTGCCGCTTTGGTCCCAAAGATCAACATCATCTTAGAAGGCACCGAAAACTACAAACAATGGGCAAATATCATAAAGTCCGCACTCATCATCATGGGCATTTGGTATACAATTTCCAAAGCACCCATCACTCCCATCACCTCCACTGGAAACGTTGAAGGCAGAATGCCTATTGTTACAATCACAAATGCCGACCAAATCGAAACGTGGGAGCACAATAATGATGTCGCCAAAGCTGTTATAGCCATGCACTGCAGTTCACAGCCCACCGCCATGGTCGCTGGAGACTCCATGACAGCGCAATGAGCTTGGGATGGTCTAAAGGAAGTCTATGGTAAACAAACAGTTATTGCCGCCTTTGTCGACTTCCAGGCTCTATTCACGAGCAAGTTTGACATCTCCATGCCACTCACACCACAGATAGACGCCCTCATCATCGCCCAAGATCGCCTAGTCACATCAGGAGTTGAAGTTAGTGAGCAAAACATGTGCTTCTTACTGTTACACGCTCTCCCTCCTTCCTGGAGCTCCTTCTCCTCCGCACTACTTGCCTCCTCCAATCTCGCCCATCTCGCAATCGGAAACATTTGAGGGCACATCCTAGATGAAGAAGCACATACTAAACCCTGGTCAACGCTAGCAGCCTTTTCCTCTACCAGCGGTCCCAACAACTGTCACAACACCACATACTGCTTGCACTGCAAGCAACGCAACCACACCGTTGAAACGTGCTGGACGCTGCATGGGATGCCTGCTGATGTAAAGGCAAGGTTGGATAAACGGGATCGGGACAAAGATAAAGGAGAGTCCGGCGTACCTACGTCGATAAATGCCATGTCCTCTGCTACCCAACTTGACGCTTGTTACTACGCTGGCCATGGCCTCTGGATGCTTGACTCAGGCTGCACCGACCACATCTCCCCTCACAAAGAGGACTTCATGACCTATTCTGCTGAATCCCTATGCTCTGTTGCCATTGGGAATGGCTCGCTCATTGCATGCCTTGGTCGCAGATTATGCTCCCGTCATCACACCCTGTGAGACGATTCCATCGTAAATGTGTCTTTGTCGAACGTTCTCCATGTCCCCAGTGCCTTGTCTCACTATCTGTCTGTCAGTTGACTTGATGCGTTAGGTTTCTATATCACCTATGCCAACAGCGTCTGTACGATCATCAAAGATGGCATCACGTTCAGCTCCGGTTTTCTGCGGAATGGCACTTACTGGATTGCCCTTGACCTGGCACCTGTACTCCATGCCATCACTCCTCCCTCTTTGCGCATTTGGCACAAATGACTGGGACACCTGTCCGAACATGTTGTTCAGCGAATTTCTCTGGCACAGTTAACTGGCATCACCTTTTCATCCTCCTCCTCTGCACCCCTCTGCACAGGTTGTGTCCAGGGGAAACTCACCTGTGTCCCATTTTGCCCTTCTCACTCTTGGGCCTCCTCCGCTCTCGACCTCATCCACTCTGACCTTGTA
>QLPN01001387.1:0-37213 GCA_003314395.1 Albatrellus ellisii
AGGACTCTGGTTTTGTATAAGTAGTTGAAAGGCTGGTGGTCTTAAACCCCAGTCTTGTCAACTTTGCAATCTAGGGAATTCCCCTTTACTGTGCTTGATCTAAGCTCACTACCAAACTTGCTTCACTCTCTAAAGAACTAAGTCTAAGATCTCTAAGTCACTTTAAAATGTCACTAAGATATCCTAAAACTCGCCATTCTGGATCCTCATCTAGTCATTGGTGGAATCATCCTTATCACTACATCACTGATCCCAATCTTCATCATCATTAAGAACATCTATTACACATATCAAGCACGTATCCACTACCTTGTTACCAGGGGTATCATTATAGATCTTCCCTAAGACTGTCCAATAGGCTGCTCTTAGCACTAGTGATGAGTTCCCTAAAGAGGTGATTCATCATGGTTTGAAATGTTGCAGGGCTGTTGGTGAGTCCAAAGAACATAACAAGTGGTTTGAATAGTCCTTTGTTGGTGATGAAGGCAGCCTTCCATTCATCTCCTTCTTTGATTCTAATGTTGTTGTATCCCCATCTGATGTTGAGTTTGGTGAAGTATTTAGCCCCTTTGAGTTTATCTATCAATTCCAAGATGAGTGGTAGTGGATAGGAATTTTTGATAGTAATCTCATTGAGATGTCAATAATCTTGAATAGGGCATAATTTGCCTGACTTCTTCTTGATAAAGAAAAATGGAGAAGCCATAGGTGATTTGGAGGTACATATACATCCAGATTTCAAGTTTTCTTCAACAAGTTTCTCCAATTCTTGTTGTTCGACAAAAGAGAGATTGTATATCTTCCCCATGTGCATCTTTGCACCTTCTTTCAACTTGATGGCATGATCCCATATTTGTTTTGGAGGCAGTCTGTCAAAAGATTCTTTTGCAAATACAGATTTGAACCCATGGTATGCTTTGGGAACAATATCTTCAAAAGATTTCTTGATCTTTTTCTTTTCTGCCTTGATTGCTAAATCTTGGGATATATTTTGAATTGTGGCATCCTTCTCATCATCTCCTATCATGATGCAGAGGATCCAATCTTCCTTCTGTATTTCATCATCGTCTCCATCATCTACTTCCACTATTTTTGGTATTTCCTTCTTCAACTTTTCTGCTTTCTTCTTCTTCCATTCTCTTCTTTCTTCAACTACTTGTAGATGACATTGTCTTGGACATCTCATAAACAATATAAGTCCTGTATTCTAATCTATTTCTGGATTGTGGATTTTGAGCCAAGTTTCTCCTAAGATCAGATTGACTTTGCCTAGTCCTGTAACACAGAATGTCATTCTCTCTGTATGATTTTGGACTTTGACAATTAAATCCACTGTTTCTTTGATGGATCCTTGTTCATTTTTGGATCCATCAACATTATAGACTGGTATGGCGATAGGGTGTTTTTTTGTGTTAAGACAATTTGTTTTCACAAATTCTTCATCAATATAACATGTAGTGGCTCCCGAATCTAATAGGGCTTCAATTGTTATGGTTTGTCCATTCTCTGGTCATTTGACTTCAACTTTATTCATAGGTAATTCTGTCTTGATTCCCATGATTACATGCTTTTATTTTTCTTGAGAGGGCATACTCTCAGATGTCTCTTTCTTCTCAGCCTTTTTCTCTGATGCAATGTTGTGAAATACTATTTCATCAATAGGATCGCATACATTTGTGTGATCAACAGCACCATCATCCAGAGTAAGTACTGAGAACATATTCTTGGACAGTCCAGTGACATCTACTGGCCATCCTTTGCAAAATCCAAATTCTTTCTCCTCTCCCCTTTGTCAAAGATCAACTTTTCAAAGTCAACTGTAGACATTTGTCTAATTTCTTCTTGAATTTCTCTGATGTTCTTCCTCTGTGGACAGACATTTGCCCTATGCCCCTCTTTCCTGCAATTGAAACAAATAAGGGGTCTTCTTCTCTACATTGTGTCTATGTCCATTGGTACCATTGCATTCAATGCCTTTTGTGTACTAGTATTTGGCTGAGGATTGGCTGATTGTGTATATCTGGGGGTCCATTGTGGTGTTCCCCTAGATTGCATAAGCTAGTGATATTCTCACATATGCCTATTGGTTTGTTGTGTTATCCTTTGCCATTCTAGGTATGTGACAGGGGGTGGATTGATGTTGTAAATTTGTCCTAGAAGATCTCCATTTAATCCTCTTTTGTAGCAGTCTATGAGCACATGCTCATCATAGAGTGTTTTGGCTGCTAATAAGAGAAAGTCTGTGGTGTATTCTTCTGCTGTCTTCCCCATCTGTCTGAGTTTGTGTAAGGCTTGCTGCACAGTGTGTGACTCATCTGGGTCACCAAATTGTTCCTGTAATTTTGTGTTGAATTCTACCCAGTTCTGAAAAGGCATGGGATATAGCGGATTGAAGGGATTTGTCAGAACGTACTTATTTTTCCTTTCATTTTACGATTTCTTTCATCCTTATCACTCAAGATCTACATGAGATATCTTATCTCATCTTATCAGATCATCAGTAGATCTTATCGCGATTATCTATGACTCATTCTCATTTAGTCATTGGGCCACTTACTGTACAACTATGACTACAATTCCCACAGACGCTTACTGATGCAGTGCAATGCTGCGCATTGCTTACTGATACTTCTCACAGATGCTGCACATCTTATTTACATATGCCTGCCCTACAGTAACAGCGCATGGTCTGTGCGCCATTCCCTGTAGTATATAAAGACTCTCATGTAGTAGATAGTTCTTTAGCTTTATACATCTGAGATATCCGCTACACAGCGTGACTCTTCTCTAAGGTATATTGTCTCCTCCCTTGTCAATCCCCCTCCCATCTTCAGTTGTGACCTCGCTGTCTAGCATGCGCCTCACAGGATTAGCTTCATGAAGTCATTGTTTCACAACTTGTAAGTTTTGCCATGCTTCTGCTGAACCTCCTATCATATAAGATAGGGCATAGGTAATTCAATCACTGTCCAACCAGTTTTTGTTTGCTCCAAATACAAGGAATAATTCTTGGACAAACAAATCAAGTTTGTCTTGCTTCCCCAAGTATGCTGTAGGTGCAGAAACTTTTACCCAGTGTTGGGCAAATATGTGGGCCAATGGGGCATTTATTGGGCCAGAGGAATTGGCGGGAGTAACTGGAGGGACTGTTGAAGGCTGGACTTGTTGTCACATCATTGCAGTGATGTCTTTCATGTTTTTCACTATGTCCACCATTGTCATCCCCAGACTGATTATCACATTGCCTTGTTCCCTTTGTACCCTTTGTTGTTGTTTCATCTGATTGTTCATCATCTCCATCACTTCCTCTATGTCTAGTAATCTGAGCCTCCTTGTTTCATCCATGTCTCTTCTTTCCCTTTCTTGTTCTGCTGAGGAATCTTCAACCATTGGTGCTGGTTCCCTTATTTCCCAATTGCTCAATCCTGGTTGCATCATTGTTCATTTCTAAAAATGAACACTTGGGGGAGTGAATTTCAATATGGGCTGGAGCAGTCGAGGTAGTCTGGAAAGAAATGCCAAGGGAATTCCTCAGGGTGGTCATTATAATAGGGGTTGTGGAGATGAAAGAACCAAATTGCCTGTTGCCATCTGTGGTTGTAGGCATTGGCATGGAAGTGGAGGAGAGCAAGAGAAGTTGCCTGACAAGTTGGTGATGGAAGAGTGCTGAATCTGGCATAGGATTTGCCAGATCAAGTTCTCTTTTCTGAGCATAGTATGCACAGAATCATGAAAATAAGATTGTGTGAAGTGAAAACTTGCTATTCCTTTTTCAAGGGAATAGGCCTTTCAACACAAAATGGAAAGATGGGAGTATGAAGGTAAATACTAGTATGTACATGCTACTAGTACTATGAAATAGATTCTGTTATAGTAAAAAGGTAATGTACTCCTGGTCTGAATGGTTGTCAGGAGGTTCTGCAATGCCCCACTAAGTGGTAGACACCCTAGCACTGCTCACTGAGGCAATATATGGCCCAGTGCTGCAGCTGAACTACAAAGAACAGGGACCTAATTACAATACAATGCTCTCTTGAGCAAGGAGGGAGGGGAATGATGATTTGAAACATGAGAGAGGAGTATTTTGTGTGAAGTTGCTGAGGGTAGAGCTTTATACAATTTGTGAGGTGCACACTAGGACAGCAAGGTCACAACTGAAAGGAAGGAGGATTGGTGAGGGATGGAGACAATACACCTTAAGAAGAGTCATGCTGTATAGCAGATATCTCAGATGTATAAAGCTGAAGAACTATCTACTACAAGAGACTCCTATATATACTACAGGGATCAGTGCACAGACCATGTGCTGTCACTGTAGGGCAGGTGTATGTAAATAAGATGCGCAGCATCTGTGAGAAGTATCAGTAAGCAATGCACAGCATTACACTGCATCAGTAAGTGTCTGTGGGAAATGTAGTCATAGTCATATAGTAAGTGGCCCAATGACTAAATGAATATGTGTCATAGATTAATCACAATAAGATCTACTGATGATGATAAGATATCTCTAGTAGATCTTGAGTGATAAGGATGAAAGAAATCGTAAAATGAAAAGAAAAATAAGTATGTTCTGACAGCAGGCCAGCTCATCCTGCCATTGCTCTCGGGGCAATGAACAAACAGCCACTAGGCTATCCATCATTGGTATATCAAGCTGAATAAACAGAGTATTATATAGGTACTTACAACTCTCCTACTCTCTCTACAACTTGGACCAGTCCGTCGACTAGCTCTTCGATGTTATCCTATCCAAATAGTAACATCAATGTACTTTTCCCCTAAAATAATGGAATGCAGACTTACAGGATAATTATAGTGATCATTATTGTTGCTTGTAGACTGGATAAAAACATTTTGGGAAAATAATTTAAGAGAGATAATACCATTGTGGTGGTGGTCGAAAGCACAAGGTGGGGTGTATATTCAGTGGAAGTGTGCTTGCATGCGGAACACTCAGAGAGGAAGGTGGTGAGAGCAGAACAAAAGAGACCACCTGTCTAGGGTTGTAGGATTGATCTTAAATACTGCTCGACGAGGACTGGAATGCATGAGGCAGGCGGCGGGGAGTATGACCTTGTCATGAGTCTCAAAAGCATGTGATAAAAAGGGGAGGTCTGACGTAGGTAGCTCTCGTCTCCGCTGCCTCTCCGATAACACTTTGCCTTATGTCTTTCTGTTTTGTTGCTTACTTTTATCTTCCCGATGCTGTCATACTCCCATAATTTTCCCCTCATCCCGAAGACCATTGTACCACCTTTATTCTGTCTATTCCATCTGTGTTTCTGGCCTAGCATTGATTGCAGCTCTCTTCTTACTTACTTCCCATTTTAGGCAATTTGGCTAATGCCGACACACGCACAAACTTTCGTCTTCAAGCCTCCAAATAACATATGATTACAGATGCTTTTCAATTACTCCGCTACTATACAGTTCTAAGCCACACTTTTTGATTTTAACTTTGATTTCGTCGACCGGCAAATGCCAGGAGAATAAATGATTTCACAAAGTAACTTGAGCTTATTCTCATCCATACCTATACGAGTCTGAATATCACAGGATAGGTACATGTTCTGACATTGCACTGCAAGGCACTTTTCTATTTATGTTCCAATGGTCCTCCAGGTCCCGCTAGGCAACCGCACCTTCATGACTGCCTCCGCCGGTGAAATCCCGGATGACGGCTCTTGAACAACTGGACAGGGCGCAAGGTTACCCGCCTGCCAGTCGAACGTGATGTTATTGAGGAACGCATCGACCCGCCGTAAATAGGTATTTCCCGCGAGGTCCACGTAGCTGAAGGTATTGTTGCTCGAGCCATTTGTGCCAGAGCCAGAGTTGCCTGTAGGTGCAAGCTTGAAGCCGCCGCCTTGGAAACGCAATGTAAACAGGCGTTAGCATCGCGTGCAAAAACGCTACAGGGATGGAGTGCAAGGCACGCACCAGCGAGCTGCCGCTCGCTAATGGTCGAGCCAAGGATGAATGGGCTTGGGAGCAGCGTGCGATCGTACGAGTGATCAAAGACGGCAGCGACTAATTACACGAGATGGTAAGATTGAACTTGAGACGACAAGCCATGCACCCACATTGCGATCCGTTAGGCGTGAGCACTGTATAGTTGATAGTCAGTGGATACGAGAATGCGTCCCGCATGACCTCCTTTCCGTTATGCACAGACGAGACTATGCCTGAAGCAGCCTGGAAGACATTCTGGATTGACGGAGTATAGTTCAGCACGCAATGATCACAGACGATACCGCACTAGCAGCACAGAACATAGGGATGAAAAGAAGTGTGCTGGCGGCGCGCACCTGGATAGAAGTGTTTTCAAGGTAGTTTTGCACATTTATGTACTGCAGTTCCTGTGTAAACGAGACCGCAGTGCGCGCACCGCTCCCAGCCACGATTTCCGCCTCGATCTGGATAGTGTGAGTAGCAGAGACAGTGAAGTTTACGTCGCCATTGCTACCAACGCTTCCTGTCGTTGTGGCTTGCGCAAAGTCCGTTGCTGTGTACCTCGTGATTTTGCCGGTAGTTGCCTTTGTGGAGGAGTCGAGCACGACCTGCAACAGTCCCGAGACGTACCAGTTCTGGTTGATGGCGTGGTCGGACTCGGCGGAGGCGACGTCGAGCGTGATATTATGCGACACGCCATCGGTCAGGACTGGGATGAAAGGCGTCATGTCGAAGAAGTACGTAGGAAGGTCGATTGCGCCATAAGAAGTAATTGGCCTGTGGTCTCGTCGGTGCCAACACCGACAAAGCTACTTGAGCACGTACCTCCATGCAGTGGGAACGATCCCTCCAGTAAAGATGACCGCATACGGAAATGCAACACCAGCTACGCGACCGTCAACAAGGATGCGCACCTCACGAAAAGGCCCTTGACCAAAGGTGGTCCCGGCCGGGAGATCCCCAAGGAATTGATTCGGCGCGTTGTAATACTTTGTTGGACACAGTGGGACAAATCTCAGCAGCAGTGTAGTGGGAAGAACCAAGGACAGTGCTGACCCAAAACTCCTCGTCCCCGTTTCCAGATGCATATATCTCTACATATACGGCAACCGCGTTTTGGGGTACTGTCACGTTGAGCTAGAATAGGTCATTCAATATATACTACCAGCATGAGTTGAAAGGAGACATACGGAAAAGCCAGGAGGCACAGATGCTTCGCTCCCAGTGTTATTGACCAACGTTGAAATAGGTATGATCAGGTCTGCCCGTGGTGCAGGTGGATGCTGCGCAGAAGACGCAAAAAACGTCGCTTCGAGTGTAGCTGCGGAACATCAAGGTCCATTAGTGTACGTGCGAGAAATAATTGCAGTTGAACAGAACATACTAGCGTACTCCCCATCCAGCCCAGTCTCAATGATATTGTCCAGCTCCAAAATGAAGGTGCCGGACTTTGCAAACAAAGGCAGGTAGCGCGTCATGTCCTTCAGGTAAGTCCAGATGATGCCGTCGCCCCTCGTCGGCTCTGGGGTAGAAGTACGCCAGACTTATAGTAACAGAGTCAGAGTGCTGAATCAATGCCGAGACGTATAGGAACACTCACTTTCCACGTTCTGGAGCGTGAACACTCCCAGTCTGTCAAATTGCGTGCCATTCGAGGTGGCCGTGAAATTGAGACTGATGCCAGCCCAAGAGCCCGGATCACCACAATCTGTGGGGGGGCTGCACAGATCGTTCTTTCATCGCATCGGAGCGCGGTGGCAACAGCACAAATACTACGCACACGTATTGCACTACTTCAGCGCTGCAAAATATTAGCACCTAAGCCACGATACATACGATGAGCAGTGAAGGAATGCGCACTCTCCATATGAGTTGGTGAAGGTTCGTCTGTGGTGAATATACCGTCGCTTCACCTGCGGTAATGAGAGGCATGGACTCACTCACTGGAAAATCTGGATAGTACATTGTTTCGTGTCCGTAGGGAGTGGTGGTGGTTGTGCAACTTGAAAATCGACGAGTCTCACTGCATCCGTGCTCTGGCAGCATATAAACAATATGCTGCAGAAGACAGCAAGCATGGGTATGACTCGGACAGCTACAATGCTGTCCAGCATGCTCGGGACGCCCTGCAATACGTGAGGTCGTGCTGGAAGTGGGCGGACAATCGTCAGGACGGGCAGGAAACTGATGGCCTTGGCATTTATATAGGCAAGACTCGGAAGAAGCAAACATCAGTGGGAATGGAAATGATACATCCGCTTCGATTCCACATGGCAATAGTACTGTCACTTGGAGAACAAGGGTCGTCCACAGAAGAGATAGTGTTATATGTGCAAGAGTTAGCTCAGGTCATTTCCATCTGACATGGCTAGGAAACATAGAGTAAGCTGGTATCTGCTGAAGACGAGCATTATGTCCCCTTTCTCGCCTTGGAAGTCCCTGGTAGATGGTGGTGGTGACAGTGATGATATTCTCTAAATTAACGTTAACAAGCATGTGACTCTATATATCATCTGGATACTGAGATGCACGCTGGCCCAACTTGAAGCAGCGAAGCTCAGCAGACCTCAGCAGAAGACAGTCGTTCCGTGTCCGGGACACCTGGAGAAGGGATTGCACCAGCAGGAGTTCAGGCCGAACCAGATATGTGACAAGATGCGCCGTTGTCAGGGCCCGTTTCCGCGTCGCGCGACTATTCTGGCTGCCAATTTTTGTGCCCTATTTCTTTCAGGTGTGGTTTGTAATGATACTAAACACAGTCTGGGACGACAAACGGCGGCGCGCATGTGCAGAATCCACGAGACCTTGCACGTTCGTCTCAATGTCCCTGACGTGTATCTGCCACCACCAATGAAGAGGGCAGAGGAGAGTGCTTGGGCAGGAAAGTGCAGCGGGGCAGAGCCAGTCAACTGTGAGGTCGTAAGTCTCACTGCCTTAGACCAGAATCTCTGAGAAAACAGCAAGGACTTGGATTTGACTGCACAAATACATCAATGTTGCAGTATGTAATTCCAAACAATTATTGCAAGAAATAAAGCGCAGGTTTTGTGCTCTCGCGTAGGGCTTTGAAACATGAGTGCCCCCTTCATGTTTGTCATGTCTCAATTATTACCCACATACCGAATGAGGCCCAAGCACCAGGGTTCCCAGCCGTACCGACCTATACACGCCATCACCCTCTGTCATGCCTCAGTACTCGACTCTAGGCCGTCGATGTTACCCTGCTTCACCTGAATTCCTGCGTTACATCTCGGGTCAGGCGTGCATCTTAGCATCACATACTATACATAGTACTTCGCTTGTATCATGTTCGAGTATCATCATCATCATCATCATCATCAACAACACCTGGCGCTTCATGTTCACAAGGCGACCGGTCATTAATACCAACATTTCCTCTATCTCCGCTAACCTCATCAAATATTCATACCCTGTGGTTGTACCAGACCGAAAACACTTTCGTTGCGCCGAGTGTGTGTACGATTAATTAAGCTCTATAGTTATGTCGGATTTGTCAGAGGAATGTCAAGATGTCAACAGAGCATAGAGATGGCGTGGACTGCGAATATAGCTACTTCACTGATATGATCGTACAATAATACCGCGAAAAAGACCAAAGAAACAACGCCAAGGTATCGTACTTCGCCCAGCGAAAACTGGCATGACGACGCGTCCACAGCGCATTTGAGGAAGCTGGAATTTACATGACGAACGTGCGGAACCGTTCAGTATCAAAACGAATGATTAAAGATGTCGTCATTCGTCCGCTCGGGCGTGGGCATTTGGTGGTTTCCGTTTCCGTATGGACCTCCCTCGGGGTTCTCAGGGACACCTGCCGTCGATACGCTCAGCCGTGAGTCCGATTCAACCTGATCACCGATGGCTGAATGGCCGTTCTCTCTCTTCCTATTCTTGTGATGCTCCTCGCCCATCGCATACGCGTCCTCCGTGCGTGCCCACCGGTCTTTCTTTACTTTCTTCTTCTTCTCGGCGTTGTACTGCCACTTCCTCGAACGCGAACTCGCTGCGTCTCCCTGCTGGTAGTATGTTTCTTCTTCCGGGGTCCAGTACGTACTGCGGGCGGATTCTCTCCGGCGTACCCCCGCGGCATTCTCGGAAGACCCATCAATACTGCCCCCCTGCTGCTGCCCTTCCTCGTAGGGCTGGCCAGTATAGGCAGACTGGGATAAGCGATCGTTATACGAACTTGCCCATTGCGAGCGTTTCTGGTCGCGCTGAATTTTGGTGGTGTCAACGAGGCCATAGCGCTGTGCCCACTTTGGCGTGCGGCGATGATTCTTGTTATTGCGGATATTCTGGGGGAAATTATCAGGATACAAAAGGTGGGAAGGACATGCAGCAAAGCCGGGCGGTACCTGTATGTAGAAATTATGTACGTGTCCTGTGTGGGGTTGTTCAGCACTGGGACTTGGTATGGATAGCTGGGGAATGAGGGCACGCACCAGGTATATAGCCACAAATTGTCAGTAACAGGTTTAGCCAGAAATCCCCAGAGATCCCAAATCTCGCCGCAACAGCTGCGATGCGTTGAAAAGGAAGGACTAGCGTTGACAAACCATCGTGACTGCGGCTGAAAAGCACATACCGAGAGGAGGAAAGAGAGTACCGAGGATGAAGAGGATGACAGCGTAGCCATGGTACCGCCGAGGCGTCAAGTCGATCATGGGGGGGGTGAGAGTGGAGGGGAGCAGTCAACGGAGTGGAATGATAGACGGACGTCGGTGAAAGCGGCAAGTTGAGGATTGATTGTCTCTTGGCTAGTGCCACTGTGCGGCCCCCGGCCCGTTGGTGCATTGCCAGAATAGGAGCAAATCAGGAGACAGATATTGTCGGTGTTTGATTATTGACAAAAAGGCGCACGTGGCAAGTATTATGACATGATCAGACTAAAACCCTTGCTCTCGACCTCGCTCTCCGTGTCTGTTGTCCACGACGTCGGGCGTCCCCTCGTCCTCTCCCTTCCCATCACCACCCAGTAATAACACTCACGTATCGTAGTCTTGTATTAACGATATATCCGTTGGGACAGCTGCTTTTCATCTGCAAGGTGCGTCGTAACTATTACTCATAGTTCATCCTCAATCTCATTTCTCCGCGGGGAACGACATGCTCGATCTGCCCAGCCCCTCTAGTCTGCGGTATTTCCACCGCACCGCTTGCCCACACACATCCTTCCACTCATCCTCTTTCTGTCTATCTCGACGACTAATCCATGGATTTAACCACCATATCCCAATCCCCGGTCCTCGCCCTCTCCGACGTCGTTCACGACTCCCCCCTTCCCTCCTTCGACGATCCCGCGCACGCGTACCCGTCCTCGCCCTCCCCACCGCACACGCCACACATGCCGCATTCGCCACACACACCAACGTTCCAGTCCCGCACCCCACCCTTCGCGTTCCACGCGCTCAAACACCAAGGCAGCGCTGCCACCGCGTCCCTCGACGTTGCGGAAGAATCCGACGACGGCAGCTTCGACGCCGTGCTGCTCGAGCAGGAGCTCGTCACGTTACTGAATCAAAATGTCAGCGCGGCGAGTGTCGCACTCATGACTGCAGCCGCCCAGCAGCGCGTGGAGCGCGAGCAGAGCGTCGCCTCTGACCATGCAGATGACACGGGAGAAGGGTCGCATGGCGATGGACTTGATGGACTCGGTATCAGTCTCAGTGGTCTCGCGGCGATGCTGCAGGCTGCGGCCGTGGACCGCCAGCGAGAGGCCGAGAAGGAGAAGACACGTGCTGCCCCTGCGTTCCACTCGCTTACTGCCGACGACACGCCACGCCCCTCGTCGGTGGCTAGCGCGACGCGGGGTCATCTGTCCACAGGATCAGAGTATCTTTATGAACATCCCGATGGGCGCAGCAGCGAACAAGACGAGGATGAGGACGCCGATGAGGGACCGCCGCGCCGCAAACGGCGGCGACTGAGCACAGGCGAGGGCGAGATTGAGCAGGCTGCAGCCGTTGCCGCTGAGTTCAGTGACATCTCCGATATATTGAACCATTTGGCGCACTTTGAAGAACAAGAACGAGAGAGAGAGCGGGAGGAAGAACGGGGGCGGGGGCAGATGGAGCAGGAGCATCCGTCGATAGGTGATGTGTGCAGTATTGAACAGAGCATTGAATCCCTGTCACAGTCGCCGTCGACGCCTGCAGTTGGGTCACCCGCTCACGCTGCTCTGATAATGCCAGAAACGGCTAGGACGGGACCGCGACCGGAGGCAGAAGTGGGGACGGGGACAGAGGCTGCATCAGGTGCTGGAACGGCGCGACATCCACAGCATCAACATCATCCAGCATACCGACACCCATCGCTGCCCTCAATCCCTCCTGCTGCGCCTGCGTTGTCCCCATTGCCAACATATAATTCACCTGCTGCGCCTCGCACGCCAACAGTTGTGCATCACTCTACAAGGCCCCGCACGTCAATGGCGCCAGCCGTACCAGTGCGCCAACCAGATCACAACCAGGGCGAGACGAGCACGGCACCTACTGCAAAGGACAAGCAGCTGCATGCGTGCGAGGAATGCGGCAAAAGCTTCACGCGACGGAGTGATCTGCTCCGGCACATGCGAATCCACACAGGCGAGCGGCCATTCGTGTGTTTAGTGGAAGGATGCGGAAAAACCTTCATTCAGGTATGCTTACGCCTTGCATGAGCCATCCTCATTATTATTTCCTTGTGATATTGATGCTACTCTCACTCCAGCGGTCAGCGCTGCACGTACACCTGCGCGTACATACAGGCGAGAAACCACACTGCTGTGAGTACCCCGGGTGTGGTAAGACGTTTGGGGACTCGAGCTCGCTCGCACGGCACCGCCGCACACACACGGGGAAGCGGCCGTACAGGTGCGAAGACCCGGTGTGCGAGAAGACGTTCACGCGGCGGACGACACTGACAGCGCACATGCGCACACACGACCCAACATGGGAGCCGGACCCAAACATGTACGTATTTGGCTCTTGGCTCTCTACTCTGCTAGCTACCTGTGCGACGGCGTGCTCACCTGGTGATTTGACGTATGCAGCAAGTACGATTTCAAGACGAAGAAGCGGAAGATCAGCCAGGATGCGACACAGTCGAATTCGTCGGACGACCACGATTTCGAAGAGTCGGTGCGGACAATCTCGGCGCTGTTGCAGCAGGCGGAGTGTGGTGTAATGCCGCAGCCACTGCATGTGATGAATGGCCCTCATTCATATCAGCTCGTGGGAGGAGACAATGGTGGTGGTGGCCGAGGAGGGGTGTCGTTGAGCGAGCATGCTGTAGAGACGGATGTAGGAAGTACAGCTGGCCAGCGGACGGGGGTGCAGCTTTTCGAAGTGGACGAGGACGGTGATGAGGAGCTGGATGAGCTGGACGAGGACGAGGAGTTGGCAACTGAGAGGGAGGCGGGGCATGGGAACCAGAACGGAAGTGCAGGAGGGGGCCTGTCTGGACCAGGGTCAGGGACGGAGGACGGTAACACGGTGGCGGCGAGCGAGGGCAGCGGTGACAAGGTAAATGGGATTACGCTGGACCTCGGGGTGTGGGACGAGGAGGACGACAGCGAGTTCCCGGTGCCGTTGCGGACGCGAAAGGGGAGGGACGGGACCATGGACAGCAGATAAGCCAATCGTAGTGATCATAATCGCTGCGGGGCTAGCTACAACCGATTGGTAGCGGCTTGTCTCTGTGCTGGACCAATGGGAATTGTTACATAGCCATTGCCAGACTGTCACATGAGAATCCAGAAAAGGGCTCTTCCGTTTTGGCATCGTTGTACACTCTTAGGGCTAGCTAATCCTCCACCCACCCGCAGCCCGACTAGTGTACACTAGGGACGCGAAACAAGCATCGCGCGTGCTTGTTTCATGCACCTTGCCTATCGCACTTAATGTGGCACCCCCAGGATGGCGACCGCACGCCCTGTTCCGCCGCCACGACATCACTGCCACTTTCACACCAGTCGCCCTCCGCTTCCTACCCCAACAGGGATGGAATTATTAGTATACATACTGCGAGTCGATATGAGTGTATAAAGTACATACCTGAGACCTATCCGGTCACCTTTTGTGCCAAAACATGGCGCAGACTATTTTGGAAATGTGTGATTTTCCTCGAGACTTTTCGTCTCCTTTCGGCCGCGGCTCTTTCCCGGATCTACACCCCCGACATCCCTCCTTTATATACCTTGTCGCTCTCGCCCGGTTTCTCCCCCTCCCTCTCTCCCTCCCTCTCCATTGCTCTTCGTTCTCGCAATCATGTCCCGCGAAGAACAGCCCAACACTGATCTCATCACCCTTACTCGGTTGGTCCTTCTGCTACTGCTTTACGCCACCACCTTCTTAGCATTTACTGACCTTTCACCGCAGCCACGTCCTGAGCGAGCAGTTCCACCTTGGTGCTGCCACAGGCGACCTTACTCTCCTCCTCACCGCCATCCAACTCACTTCCAAGTTCATTGCCACCAACGTCCGCAAAGCGCGTCTCATCAACCTGTGTGTACCCCCCTTTCGCTCTGCTCTTGCCTGAATGCTAAACGTTCTGCCTCGCTCACGTGCGTGCACACGCTTGAAGCGTCGGTCTAGCGGGCGACACCAATGTACAGGGAGAGGAGCAGAAGAAGCTCGACGTCCTCTCCAATGACATCATGATCAACGCTCTCCGTGCCTCCGGCAAGACCGCCGTCCTCGTTTCCGAGGAGCTCGAGGAGGCCGTCATCATTGAGGACCGCTACAAGGGCAAGTATTGTGTGGTCTTCGACCCGCTCGATGGCAGTAGCAACATCGACGCCGGCGTGAATATCGGTACCATCTTTGGTATCTACAAAGTCGTGAGTACTGCCTTTGCGCACTTGTATGCGGCGCGTCGCGGGGTGGATGCTCAGTGTTTGCTCACATGTGTGCGCTAGCTCGAAGGCTCCAATGGTTCCATCAGCGATGTGCTCCGGCCGGGCAGTCAGATGGTCGCTGCGGGGTACACCATGTGAGTCCTGTCGTTACTCACCGTTGGCTCAGCATCTCAGTGCGAGCGCGCACTCCGTCAGGTACGGATCTTCCGCAAACCTAGTCCTCTCTACCGGCAAAGGCGTGAACGGCTACACGCTCGACGCCGCGCTCGGCGAGTTCGTGCTTACGCATCCAGACATCAAGATCCCCGCGCGCGGCAAGATCTACTCCTTCAACGAGGGCAACTCCATGTACTTCCACCCCCCCGTCGTCAACTACCTCAACAGCATCAAATATCCCCCCGCCGGCTCCGGACGCTCGCCGTACTCCGCGCGGTACATCGGTAGTATGGTCGCAGACGTGCACCGCACGCTGCTGTATGGCGGTATCTTCGGCTATCCGGACGACAAGAAGAGCACGAAGGGTAAACTGCGGCTGCTATACGAAGCCTTCCCGATGGCGTTCTTGATGGAACAGGTGGGTGTATGCTTAGTAACTTTGGAAGTGCTGCTACTCATGTACGGCACGGATTAACTTACGACAGGCCGGGGGACTAGCGACCACCGGCACCCAGCGCGTTCTTGACATCATCCCGGAGAGTATCCATGACCGGTGCTCCATCTTTCTGGGCAGCAAGGACGACGTCCAGGACCTTATGAGGTTCTACCTAGCAGGTTCGATAAGTATAGAAAGCAAGTCCTTCGGCACGTGAGCATTCCGATGCGGTTTCGCGCAAATGTTTAAACAGTGTATTTCCGTTATTTTTCTTTCAGTCATAGTGAGGACAGGTTGTGCAATAAGCAACAAGTGGACAGTGGATTAGATGGTTGAACGAAGGGTGGGATGGTACTGTAAGATTGCTGATGATGGTAGAAACAAGTTGTAAGCGGTACCTCTAGTCAATGTCTACCCTCCAGAGCCCGTGGTTAGGGGTCTCGTAATCAGAAAGTATTGAATATTGTGGATGTCACCGGTAGCCCAGGTCCTCCTTAGTGATAACTTCGCCTTGTTCCGTCGTCACGCATGCGTCTTTGCGGATAGGGAATATGCGGGGGTGGACGAACTGGACGAGAACGGTGGGTTGGCAAGCTGCAACATTGGACCGATAAAGACGGGTCTCACCTTAATGTTGTATTCATGCATGACCTCCGACGCGATTATCATGCGATCCTTGATCAGTGCCTCGTAGGTCTGCGTCACGAGATGTAACTACACCGCCCGCGACACGCAAATGCGCGTCAGCCAGGTAAGATCTCACGGAGAAAGGAGAGGCAGACGCGGCGTACCTGCGCACCAACGCACGTCATGGCAAACGCCATCATAATCCAGTTCCCGGCGTTCCACAACATCCACAACAACGCATGCACGGGCGAGTACACGCAGAACAGCATCAGCTCGCGTTCGCCTGGCGTCCACACCTCGAGCTCCTGCACACGCTGCGTGGCTGCAGCGTCCCCGCCGCTTGGCATAGACGTGCCAATTCCGAACAGGAAGCGCCAGAAGGCGACAAAGGCACGCCAGGCGTGCGTGCGCAGGCGCGTGGCGAGCGCGGGAGGGTCGGTGGGCGCAGCGACGAAACGCCCATGTGGGGACGCGACAGGCGTCGGTTGTGAGTGCAGGTGATACAAGCGTGTGCGCGTGAAGAGGAAGGCCATGTTCAGTATTGCGACGCCAAGCAGGATGACCGTCATTAGCATAGTCTGTCGAGAAAAGCAACACGTAAGCACGCTGAAGCACATCGAGTGAAATGAAGCAGGAAGGTTACCCAGTCGAACCAGGAGACATTGTTGTCTTCGCGGTACATGTCTTCCCATCCAAGGTCGGCCTCGGGGACAGTGCGCAGTTGCGCAATACGTACGTAGAGGTGGATCAGGTGCAGGCTGGCGCCGATGAGCCACGCAGACGTCTTGGGGGCCGGCAGCGGCACGTTCTGCGGGAAGATCGAGATCTCAAAGGCGATGGCCGACGGCGCGGACTGGATCCTGCGCAGGGGATCAGGCGTGTGTGACGCGGCGTGCATGTGCGCCGGACGAGAATGGAGGAGAGGCGTACTTTTCGAGCAGGGTTTTCTTGCGCACGACTCGCTTTACGGGCGAGACTGCAATGGCCTCACTCCGTCGCGGCCGACGAGCACCTGCGGGGGAGCCATAGGGCGGATCGCGGCGCAAGCGGACGGCTTCCCAGTCGAAGGGGCGGCTGGAAGATAAGGAGGGTGCGTACACTGGTGAACGCTCGACAACGAAGGAGAGGTGGGGTCGGGGTGTCGAGGGCAAACTGGTTCTGGGCCCGGGTGAAGACTGCGTACTGACATGCGAAGCAGACGATGAGGAAGGGCGGGGAGAAGAGACAGAGGCATGGTTTGTCTGGGCAAAACGGCGAAGATCCATGGTGGATGGAGGTGAAAAGAAAGAGGCGTCGGTCGCTGTCTAAACCCTCGCGGCTCAAGCAAGGCAATTGACAAGTCACACTGGGATGTCGAAGTCACGCGATATACTCGTCACACGTGTGCACTGGGCGGAGGCATACGCCGACCAGTCTCCGGTCATCCATGTTCCCCAGCTGGTTTTATTGTGTTTATATCAACAAGCGAGGCGCCCGTGCAACCCGATCTGTATTCTTCTTCTTTCTTTTTGGAAAAAGTTGATGGCATGCGGCAACACGAGGCGAGAATTGGGGTCGCACGCGTGTGACATTTTTTATTTGTACACGGCACATAATACAAATATTTGCTCATAAAAGGAAACCGAACCATCGGAAATCAGAATTTCAGGTCCGCTTCGAAGTTGAACTTGGTCCCGTGCATTGCTTTTTAACCTCCATCTCTTTCTTTCCTCTGTCACGTACTTTCTTTCCATCGTCCGCTTTCACTACGTTTGACAAAACCCCTCTTGTACTCTCCCCCCTCCGATTTTCCAACCATATCGTCCAAATTAAAAGCCCATTCCTCATCCTTGTCGCCTTCGAATTCGATTAGCGTCAGGATGGCCCAGCCCTCTTCCTCGCATCATCGCGACGAGCGTTCGCATTCCCATCGCTCGGAACGAGAGCGCTCACACCATCATCACAGGACCATCTCCTCTACCACTCTCCTCCTCGTCCTTTCCCTAATCCTAGCAGTCCTTGCTGTCATGCTCTCCCTTCCAAACAGCCAAAGCTCTGGGTCCACCCCTGCAGACCCAGCTACTCAAGGCGTCTGGAATTATTTAAGTCCAAAACGATCACAGGTTCTCCTCTCCCGCGAGAGTAATATTGCTGTCCGTGAGGCTGAGGTTGCACGTCGTGAGGCCGAGATTCTAGCTGGTGCCCCGGGCGGCATTATCAACCAGCCATCCCCGCCACCGCCCCCGCCAATTCCATCTTGTCCTGCATGCCCCTTCATTCCTCAGCCTACCTTCTTCGAGCCTCCCCCAATTCAGACTGTCATCAAGGAAGTTGTCAAGGAGGAAGCTCTCACGCCTCCTGGCTGGTGGAAGGAGGGCAACGTTCGCCTCGATGATATCCTCGATCGCGAGCTCAAAATCGCCGAGCGCGAGCGCGAAATCAGTCGGCGCGAAGAGACTGTCAACCGTCGTGAGCACGACGCGTCGAGACGTGAGGCCTGGATCATGGAGCAACTCATGTACGCGTCTTTGGTTCATATTCGTTTTTGCTCGGTTATTGATTTATTTTCCCTTTACGTATAGTGCCCTCGGCAATGAGCCTGCCGTGGAGGAAGAGTATGTGTACGAGCAGCAGCCCATCAGCAACAAGCGGAAAGCACCCAAGGTACCATCGCCATTCTACCGCCGTTCCGAGCTCTGAGACGAAGGAGGTTTCCGATCCGACACTTTCTATCTTGTTTCTTCTATTTTTCTTTTTCAGTCAGTTTGAATCCTCTGTTGTCATCCCCTCCCTCCCTCCTTCGTCCGGGCTTGGGGGACAACGGTTCTTTTTCTCTTCCTGTCCCCCTTGTTCCTCTATCCTAGGGACCTGTCTATCGCGTCGCGTCACGAAGCAAGTAGTTGATCACTCGATTTGGTCGACGCGTTACCCACGTGACATGCCGCAAACTTCCGCGGAAGCAACGTGGCGGCCAATCAGATTGGACTGAGATTTCGAGTGATCGACTACTCTCTTCGGGCGGGCACCGTAGACCGGTCCTTAGGATGCTCCCACCCTCTCGTCCGCTTAGAATGTGTGCTGACCTACCTTCTCTCCCTCTCTAGGAATTACCTCCCATAGTCCTTACTGAAACTGCCATCGAGACCCGCACCGTTACACAGACCTATGTCCAGATACAAACACAATCGTTCCCTGAAGAAACCTTCACTGTTCCTCCGCCCGCAAACACCCGCCGTGCAGCCTCCCCTACTCCGTCTCCATACACTACCTCGTCTACCTCTACTCTTCCGAGGACCACTTCGATCGAGATTCTAGTCGAACATGAGGAGCAGGTTTTCCGCGAGGAATCGATCTCGCCCATCGTCGAGGAAGAGGAAGAGGAAGAGTATGAAGAAGTTGTTCCAAGGAGGAGAGCAGTGCGGAGATCTCCGCCACCGCCATTCCCACCTGCACGTGCTCCGCCTCCTCCGCCTGCTGCCTACAGGCAACAGCCCCAGCAGCGTTGGCTTGGTGAAAGTGTCTGGTGAGCTGCTGGGCCAGCGAACATGTGACGAGTACCGAATGCAAGGTTTGGGTTGTATTCATGACCTTTCCTTTTGATAACCCCTTATTATCTTGCTTTTATTACCGCTTTGTTGGCGGCTTTGTACCCTCTGCCTCAATTCCGAGCTGTTCCATTCAGTCCATCTAGAACATTTACAGTACCTTTATCCTTTTCTTCCTTCCTCTTCCAGCGTTGCGATCCCCGTTCTCTTGCACCCACTTACTGACGATAATGATACTTACGATGGAAAGGAAACTGCTACGGTCATGGCTTGGTCATGGATAACGCGACGGGTACTTTGATAGTGTAGTATATAGGTATAGTACGGCACATTTGAATACAGCACGGGATTGTTGAATTCAGGAAGAGCTGACGGACTAATAAAGCCGAGTCAGGGCTGTCAGGCCAACGTGGCACATTCTCATTATGCGGTTCCTGTGGACAGCAGTGACACAGCGGACGACAGGCGGTGGCGAAATGGGATGCTAGACAGAAACTTTGGTGTTGTTTGGGCGGGGCGTTTTTCAGCAACGAATCTGACGCGTCGGAAACTCAGCGGTCGCGGCAACATCAGTCCCAGTCCTGGTGCTTTCTTTCTTCCACCATGGCCTCCATCTCTCCTCAGTTCCCCCCACCCGTTGACGCGCAACTTGCACCGTCGACGTCAAAAGCATCTACCATTCCTGGCCTCTCCCTGCTGGCCAGCGCATACATGCGCTTTTCTGACTGGCGCACCGCACGCGGTCTTCCCAATCCCGGGTCTGTGGAGAACCTCCAGAAGGAAGTCAAGAGTACACTCACTTCTTTCCAATATACTACTCCGTGCTCATGATGCGCGATGCGCTTACCCAGGCACACATCTGACCAACTTCTTCTTCGATGGCGCACGGGCGGACCTTCTCAAGGCTCTTTCTGTGGACCCTATCTTCCATGTCACGCACGGCTTCTCGCTGGCATCTCAGACGGCGCCTTCCACGTACAACTTTGGCGCACTTTTTGCGAACCAGAAGGTGCACGCTGTCGCGCATCATATGATGTGACCTGGCGAATTTTTGACACTGTTTGTTCAGGTACTCTTGCAAGGCAGTGTCGACAATGAAGGGAACGTGAACGGCCGTTTCAACTTTGGCTGGTCGTCAGACTCTGTCAGCAAACTTCAGTTACAGGTGCGCTCCTTTGGCTCGTTCGTCTGCTTGTTCTGAGTCTTCACCCCGGCCTTAGCTCTCGCAACAAGCAGGGCACAATATGATCCAGCTGGAGCATGACTACCTGGGCCAGGACTATAGCCTGAATGTTAAAGCAATGAACCCTTCACCTGCGGACACTAGCGGCATCTATGTTGGAAGCTACCTCCAATCGCTGACGAAAAACCTTGCCCTCGGGTTTGACCTGTTGCATCAACGCCAGACGACAGAGCTCACGGACTCGTCATTGTCGTACCACGCCAAATACACTGGCACAGACAAGAACTGGATTGCGACGGCAACATTGTCACCGTCGAGCATACTGCAAGCGACGTATTGGCATAAGCTCAGTGACAAGGTCGAGGCGGCAGCGGAGTTGAATGTCATCGCGACACCAGCACGGCGAGATGCGATCGCGACACTGGGCGCGAAGTATGACCTGCGGATGTCGACATTCAGGGCCCAAGTAGATTCAACAGGCAAGGTGTCGGCGCTGCTTGAGCAGCGGTTTGCCCCTACGTTTGGGTTCACGGTTGCCGGCGAAATCGACCACTTCAAGGTAATCTCACATAGTACTGTCTCCATTTATGGGAGCTCACACATGATTCTGCAGAACTCGGCGAAGGTGGGCGTCGGCGTGATGATAGAAAGCACAAACCTGACACCAGAGGAGATGGCGATGGCGATGCCACCATCAGGGACGTCGGTACCATGATGAGTCGAACCATCTACCCTAGAATATGGCATTTTGTGTACGGATACAGAGAGTGGGCCGACATTCGCACATAATGCTTCGTAGTATCTTCACACGCACTCATTTTGTGATCAAAAGTAATCGCATTCTAGTCCAATTGCACCTTTCTTTTACGTGGAGCATGGGAAGAGGCGAGCCGGAAAGTCTGGACCAGTCCGTTGAAAGTTGAATGGTACTGCCAAATAGCCGGCAGAACTGGTAATTGCCATGCCGGCAGAATGACAGTTGGTGGAGGGCCGGCAGCACTTGCATAGTTTTAGCCACGATTTGTGCATTGTTACCCCTTCTAGTTCCTTTTTCCCACCACTGGTTGCGTGCTATCACACGCGGAAATATTTGGCATGCCGAAATTGAACATTCATGAAAATGCTAGCATCAACAAAGATCTTTCGAGTGACCTACTGTGACTCACCTCATTTTTGTGGAAGCTTGCCATTGGCTGCTGGCACACTGATACTGAAGCCTATGAAAGACCAGGATTGGGCCATGTGAGTGTTGAAACGGTGTGTTTCTTCCTATATATGAACACCCTCCTGTACCCTAGCAGAAAAGCTCAGCTCAGCATCAAGAAGGAAACAGAGGTTGAGGGAAAAATCACAAAAGTGCAGCGAGGTAGAGGAAATGGCCGCCACATGAGGGAGTCCTGAGCCTAGGACGTGAATATCTGCATACACAGACCCCAGCAGCGGTTAAGCAACATTCTGAGCTATAGTGCGAGCTGTATGAGGTTCAGTCTCCCGCACGTCTTGGACTATAGTGAGTACAGTGTGCGTAAACCATCTCCTCAGGGCACATCTTGCTTCACAGAGGTGTGATTCCCCCACTACCTAGTTCGAAAATAATAGCTCTGAACCAAAGGATATCAAGGATAATTGCTTATGAGCGTGGATGAAATGAGAGGAATGTACAGAAGCAAAGACAGTGGAGATGCATTTATAACTTGATGACCCATAGTGTGAAAGACACAGCACTGTCCATATGTAATATACGTAGTATAAGGTTCTCAGCCATATAAAGACTGGGAACGTGTAATCTGTTGGTGTTCTTGTTAATGAAGACAATAGTAACGTCCGAAGTGGCGCTCAGCGCACCTCTGACCCGCCCGAGCCGGACCCTGCCTGGGATTACCTCCTTTACAGACCTTATACACGTACAAGTCGTAACAGTCTCTCCTGCCAAGTTTTGGTGCAGCAGCGGACTTTTGATTATACTCACAATGCATTTCAGTGCTGTTGGCAGGACACTCTGTCGGTCGCCTGCTCAAGAACCTCCCGCTGACCCGACTCATTTCTCAAACTGGCTATTGACGCTCATCAACTGATCATTTGGTGAGCAACCTCGTTGGCCTACTCTGCGCATCCGTCCTATCTGTCCTCCTTCACGCAACTGTGCTTTGCATACGGGCTCTTGATCCGCCGACCTCTACTGCGGCTTCTACCACTTGCCATATATGGTGCTGAAGATGGTCGCCACGCCGACTATGTACCCAGGCGCGCGCGACGGGCACCATGTTTTTCTTTCATATTGTTATGTCTTGTATGGGAACTAGGTCTCTGTTAGACAATAATGGAAATAAAAAAACAAAAAAAGACGGGGAGGGATATTGTTTCATTGATTCTTCAGGATGTGGAACAATTACAACAATTGTCCCTCCTGTATAATTAGCTAAGTCCCAATGCTTTATGTCACAAGGATTTGCTCCAGTTGTGCTGTTGCCTTTGGCTTTTGTGGCTGTACATTACGAGTTTGTTTTCCATGTTGGCAAGTCTTTGAGGTTGTTGGGTGGAGGTGCCGACGAGGAAAACTGTAGTGTCGATGAAGGATGGCAATTTTCTGAGACTGTTCATATACAATTCTTGTTCTCTGATTCATTGCTTGACATTGGATAGTACAGCATGCCTAACTTTTCACCTGAGACACAGGTAAACTGATGGAAGTCACCATAAAGTATAGCATAGGCTAAGTTGACTCTAGGGAATACTCTCTTGTCCACATCAGCATTAATTACCACCCTGTAAAATGTGTTATTCTATCATTGACACATCCACAGACCCTATGTTTCTGCTAGTATTCAACCACCACTCTTATTATTACATCCCACACAATTAGCTTGCCTTGTAAGCTTCTTGACATAGTAGCACACATATTAAATTGTTTCCTCACAATCTCCAAGCCAACTCTCTATGTAAAACATAGAAATGTTCTCTGAATCACACATGTTTCTTCTCACAAAACAAAAATAGCATGATGCACCACATGGACCTATTGTAGGACTCAGGGATGATATGGATGGACCATTTATTTACAGAAAGATTTCCTTCACATAGTTTTCTTTTCCCTCAGTCTTCTACAAAGAGACTGAGGTCAATACTCATTTACCACACCATTCATTATATGTCTTTCTCACTATTTCTCCCTGTAGAATACATTCTTTCATTCTACAGTCAGCCATGCTCTTATTCCAAGCACCTCCTTACAATAGACTCTTGTCATGTGATATCCTGTATGTGCCTGCTGTAGGCAACATGTTCAGATTAGTCCATCAACTCAATACCTTAAGGTGTCAAGCAATACTCAGAGATGGGAAGTTAGAATTTACCAATTCAGATGGTTGACAAATTGGCCTAATCCCACATGGAGTGAAACCTTTATTGTGACACCAGAATATCCTCTTTCCACGCTTGAAGTCGACGAGACAGCAGCTGCTGTAGAAAAGGTGAGCTTCACAAACGTCTTGGTCGTAGAGTACTTATCAATGGGCTGGTGACCAGGATTCAGCTCGAATAATTGTCCGAGCTAATATTACACTGTGCCTCTTGTATCTACGCCGAAGCATATCAAGCTATCCCCGCTATGCATGAAGGTATACGTGCAAGGCAATTGTACACGTGAAACCCACCTCTTATTGTTGGAACAGAAGGGTGAAGTGTTCACCTTATATCGCCAATACGAAGCGCGGTGCAGGTTGCATCGCGGCGCATCTATCAAGGTGCTCCGGAGTGGTTGCAGCGAGTTCATGGGTGGAGCGTTTATTGGACACCTCAAAGCCATAAGCACTGTCCAAAAATTCACCATTCATGACACCCCGCAGCAAAATGGCGTTGCCGAACGCCTCAACCGTACCGTGATTGAGCGCATTTGTGCTATCCTTCGCGCAGGCAGTCTTCCACATTTTAGATGGGATGAAGCCTGTTAGACACGTCTATTGTTGTTAAAGAATTGCACCTCGACCAAAGCCCTTGTCGGAAAGACCCCCTATGGAGCTGCAACTGGCAAGAAGCCGAATCTATTACAGGTGCGCAGGTGGGGTTTCGTTGTTTGGGTTCATGACGCGTCTAGATCCAAACCCGACCCACGTGTTCGTGGAGGACGTTGGGTACGTCTTGGCGAACAATCCAAGGGCGTGTGTGTATGGGCACTCTCACCGTACCGTCACTGTTGAGAGAAACCTGTACTGTGCGTCGCCTGAGTTGCCTCCGCTCGAGGGGGAAAGTAATAACTGACCAGTGTCAGAATTCGAGCTGCCGACGACTCCGACTGCCCAGCGTCTTGCGCCGGCTGTCTCACCCGCACCGACTGTCTTACCTGTTCAGCCGAAGGTAGCACCTGTGACAAGTCCGTCAGCGAGTCCACCAGTGTCAATTTAACAGCTAGACTCCACGGAAGTTGAGGCAACTGTGTCCGCCTTCGAGTACGCTTTAGCTGCGGAAGAGAGTGGCGTTGAGGCCGTGTAGCCGCGCTCGCTTGCTGGGGCGCGTCCTCGATCAACTGGTTGTTGTTGGAACGAACTATCGAGGAAGAACTTGGTACTCTTCGAACAGCAGGTACATGGATTTTCGAGGAGCCGCCTGGAGCGAATGTGATGGGATCCAAGTGGGTGTTCAAGGACGCAGGGCGCCGCGGGGAAGGTTGTGCGTTACAAGCCTCGTCTGGTCGCACAAGGTTTTAATCAAATCCCTGGTGTCGACTATTTCGACACGTACGCACCTGTGGCCAAGCTGCCATCTATCCGCACAGTGCTAGCGATCGCGAACCGCAAGGTCATGGGGTAATATCAAATCAATATCAGAGAAGTGTACCTTGGGGGAGTGGTGAGGTTAATTTGTTGGAGGGATCGCCACCGTCACTCGTTTTCTGTTTGGATGTTTCTTTCGTCGTCGTGTTGCCGTTCACTCATTCAGCTCGAGGGAGTGTGTTGGAGATAGAGATTGGGTAATGTGAGCTTCCGTGAGCTTGCGGGACGGATGCTGAAGGGACGGTATATAACTAATTTTGTATGCCCCTTGCTCGACTGTCCTCCCCCCCTGTCGGGTTGTTCTTGCTCATGACGGGCGCGCTATACAAGTTGCCGTTGTGGTCGTCCGTCCGCTTGTCTCAACAAAGCCGTCACCGTTTGATGCTGAGTTTGCAGGACTTGATTTTGCTACCAGAGACAAGGAGGGGAATCAGCCTGGAACACTGGCAGCTGTTGGGATTCATGAGGTTTACAATACCAGGCATTTAGAAGGGTAATTCTCTCTCATTGTAGGAGGAGACTTCTCTGCATAAGCCTATTGGCCTTTAGACATATGCAATCTTGCATGCTCAAAAATGTTGTTTTTGGCTTTTTCCAATTATGCCAGGTTTTGCTTAATGCAGAACAAACTGTCTTCTGCTGAGGTCAGCTACAAGAGGGCAGCATTTTGCCGGCGGGAAAATCGACGGGTTATGCCGGCGCTGGGACTGATGGCGGTGTGCCTGTGAGTTTTGCTACTGACAATAGACACTATCATGGCCCCTCTACTCGTCGCAAAAGATGTGTCGTGCGCAAGGCCAGGGGGCGAGCCCATCTTCTCTAACGTCAGCTTCGTCGTGAATGAAGGAGATGTCGTCGTGCTGCGCGCTCGGAGCGGCGCGGGGTGAGTATGCTTCCCCATTTCTCACGAGCCCAGTAGCGGCTGACCCGGGCATACCTGAAGCAAGACCACCCTCCTGAAGTGCCTAGCGCACCTCAATCTTTACCAGGGGACCGTCGAGTACAATGGAAAGTGAGTTCATCGTCTGTCTGTTATTGGTTGCCCTGCGCGCCAGCTTGACGATGAGTGCGTTGCCACTGACCCCGCCCAACCGTTGCCAGGACTCCGAAAGCATACGGTGCGTCTTCACGTCGAATGTCAGAAAAAGAAAGATATTGACAATTGGACATTGCTGTTTCTCCCTGTACGACTGTTATGTTCTTCATATCGCCCTACCGATCCCTATATTCCTGAATTTATCCCTATTGGGCTCTTCCGCCGCGCGGCTGTTGTAACGGCTGTTCTCAATAATGGCGCTCCAGGTGTACCAACCTTCCGCACGTACGTGCAGTATGTCCCCCAACGGCCATCTCTCCTCCCAGACAGTCCAAACGTCTTCCTCAAATCCGTCTCCGAGTACCATGCGTCCCGTCGTCAGACCAACGTTGAGAACAGCATGGAAAAGGTGAAAAAAGTCGCGCGATCATGGGGCATAGATGACGAGCTCTGGGACCGGCCGTGGGGCACGCTCAGTGGGGGCGAGGGGCAGCGTATCGCGCTCTCCATCGCGTTCGGCATGAATGATGCGGAAGTTCTTCTCCTCGACGGTACGTCTGCTGCCGTTCCTTGATCACTGGCCATCTGGTGCTCACTCACACCTTGCATTCAGAGCCGACGTCTGCACTTGATGCGAATGTATCGATCACGATCGAGAAGATGCTCGTGGAGGCCTTGCGCTTGCCGGGCCGGGAGCTCAAGGCGATCGTCTGGATCACGCACTCGGACGAGCAGGCCATGCGTGTCGGCACACGGTGCTTGTACCTCACGCCATCGGGCGCCCGCGAGGAGCGACTGGACAGCGAGGCGTGAGGTCCGGGGGGCGAACGCTGTCTGGGACGGCTTGGGCGGAGCTCTAGTCACCCACCCTATTTGTGAGTGTGACTTGCAAGTCGGTGTGTTCGGTAGCGGGCAATATCAAGTGGGGGATGTCGGGCGCGAACGAGCTTGTTAGATGGAAGTCGGTCTGAAAAGATGTACTGTCTACCACATTGCAATGATGTGAATAATGTGAATATACCAATACCTCGCCCCTGAATCGATAAACGGACATCGCTGCAAAGCAGGGCGTCCTAACTTGCAAGGCGGGCGCGTCCCATGCTGTTGTGTTGCCACGGTGGAAAACTTGTAGTGCCGGACCTTTAGCTCAATCGGTAGAGCTTTGTACTTATGAGGTTACCTCCTGTGGATGCAAGGGTCCCGAGTTCGATTCTCGGAAGGTCCACTTTTTGGGGTTGGACATACTTGGTGCTCACAAGACTGCAATTTATGGTACGAGTGGCGAGTGAACGAATTATAATAGAGATGTAGACGCGCCAATCATGCGGTCGAGCGCGTCGAGCAGTCGCGTTTTCCTGGGCTCGCGCATTCTTCCTTTGGACCCTCATGAAATTCTTCATAGACGACCTGCCAGTGAGTCTCTAGGCTGTTCACTTCTGGCTTAACCCTCATCCATTGGCTACTCAGATCATCTTCCCTTATGACCGCATCTACCCTGGTTAGCCTCCCTACTCATAGTGCAACTTTTGTGAATCTCATACCTTGACCACAGAGCAATATGCGTATATGTGCGATCTCAAACGAACCCTGGATGCGACAGTGAGTTTACCTATCTCTGTGGTACTGCAGATGCAGCAACTTGACTTGGTGTTCCAGGGGCACTGTGTCCTCGAGATGCCCTCGGGGACGGGCAAGACTGTCTCTTTATTATCCCTGATTGTCTCATATCAGCTGGTGCGTCCGTCCTCATACGAATATTACCGGGTCTGAACGTATCCACCTTCAGT
Organism: Albatrellus ellisii; assembly: GCA_003314395.1. Classification (NCBI taxonomy): domain Eukaryota; kingdom Fungi; phylum Basidiomycota; class Agaricomycetes; order Russulales; family Albatrellaceae; genus Albatrellus; species Albatrellus ellisii. The sequence continues at coordinate 28,328 of QLPN01001387.1, forward strand.
TCTTCCCAGTAAGACGCAAGCTCATCTATTGCTCGCGGACGGTTCCCGAGATCGAGAAGGCTCTTTCTGAGCTCAAACGGCTAATGGAGTACCGTATATCAGTAGCAGAGACCGAGGAACAAAAAGAGAAGGAGCGGAGCTTTCGAGGATTGGGCTTGACAAGTCGAAAGAACCTTTGCATACATCCCGAGGTGCATGTGCCTCTTTTCTCGTCACACAACAACCTGACCAAGCCCCGTTTACTCCACTTTAGGTATCAAAGGAGAAGAAAGGGAAAGTAGTCGACGCTCGGTGCCGAGATCTTACCAACTCGGCGACCGTTAAAAGGGCGCAGGAGAGCCCGGGGTCAGTAGATGTCTGCGAATTTCACGAGGTGCGTCTCAAGGTTCTCGTGGCTTCTTCATCTCATGTTGTCCTGTCCACAGAAAATGAATGGAATGGAAGGAGAGTATCTACCCCCTGGCATATGGACATTGGCAGATGTTTTGCAGCACGGTCGTGACAATGGAATTTGCCCGTACTTTGCGGTTCGGAGAATGGTATGTCGTACTTGTATGTCCTGCGATGATTATTAGACGATACAAACAAGAATGGATCCATCAGATGGCATTTACAGACATCATCATCTATTCTTTCCATTACCTGCTTGATCCAAAGGTCGCAGAACAGGTGTCAAAGGAAATGAGCAAAGACTCGATCGTTGTATTTGACGAGGCACATAACATCGGCGAGTTTCATCCGTTTGCCTACTTTGCGACTAAAAATATCTAACCTGGGTATTGTGCATCAGACAACGTCTGTATAGAATCCCTCAGTATTGACCTTACAAGGCCGATGCTCGACTCAGCAGCTCGGAGTACCAATAAGTTGGCAGACAAGATCGAGGAGTTGGTTAACCTGTCTTTATGGTGTCACTTGCTATAGTGATTGTTCTGTAGGATTAAGCAGTCAGATGCCTCAAAACTGCAGGACGAATATGCCAAGCTCGTTGAAGGACTGCAGGGGGCAGCCGCGGAAGAGGATAGATTTATGAGCAATCCGGGTGAGTCTGCCGGCAGGTATATCTCTTAGCAGCTCAACAGTCTTTGTAGCGCTTCCGGAGGACTTATTGAAGGAAGCAGTCCCTGGCAATATCCGCAAGGCAGAGCATTTCGTTGCCTTTTTGAAACGCTTTGTGGAGTATCTGAAGGCGAGGCTGTCTGCCTTTCTCTGAGCATTCACGTCGTTTTGACTTGCTTGCTTCAGACGCGTATGCGTGTCCTTCACGTCGTCGCAGAAACGCCCCTGTCCTTTCTCCAGCATTTAAGAGACATCACATATATCGAACGGAAACCTTTGAGGTATATTGTGTTCTATCGCTCACGCATATACTCGGTGCTCAGCTGCTGTATTCAGGTTTTGTGCAGAGCGACTACAGTCTTTGGTCAAGACGTTAGAGCTCAGTCGAATTGACGAGTACTCCGCCTTGCAGAAGGTGGCCAGCTTTGCCACGTTGGTCTCGACGTATGAGAAAGGTGCGATTGTTACAGCTCTATGCTCCTGCCGGAATCCTACTGAAAGGAACCATACTGCCAGGTTTCTTGCTGATCCTTGAGCCCTTTGAGACTGACAACGCCACTGTTCCCAACCCAATCTTTCACTTCGTGTACGTCTAATAATCTCTTGTTAAACCCATATTCAAGCTGACCGAATCTTCGGGTATTTTAGGTGTCTGGATCCCGCGATCGCTATCAAGCCTGTATTTGAGCGATTTAGCAGCGTCGTGATCACCTCGGGGACGATCTCTCCGCTAGATATGTATCCCAAGATGCTACAATTCACGCCGGTCGTTCAAGAAACATACGCCATGTCACTTACGCGCAATGCCTTCTTGCCTCTTGTTCGTGTGCTGTTTTTTCTGGCTTATACTGATGAACACTTCATTATCATATCTGTTTGGCAGGTTATTACACGCGGCAGCGACCAGGTAGCCATCAGCTCGCGCTTCGAGGTACGGAATGACCCAGCAGTTGTACGCAATTTCGGGAGCATCCTTGTCGAATACAGCAAGATCGTACCCGATGGCATCGTCGCGTTCTTCCCTAGCTACCTCTATATGGAATCGATTGTTGCTGCATGGAATGACATGGTACGGTTGTTATTTTCAAGGCTTCGTATTTTGTTCACTTTTCACTGGGATTCAGGGCATCCTGAATGAGGTGTGGAGGCACAAACTCATTTTTGTCGAGACGCCCGACGCAAATGAGACCAGCATTGCATTGGAAAATTATCGCAGGGTGCGCAGTTCATGTGAAAGTACGGGATTTGTGCTGCGAAGGTACTGATTATGCGGTGTAGGCATGCGACAACGGTCGCGGGGCCGTGCTGCTATCTGTCGCACGTGGCAAGGTGTCTGAAGGCATCGATTTCGACCACAACTACGGGCGTGCAGTCATCATGTTTGGGTGAACCATCTCCCACCTACCCATTCTAGTTTGAATTGAAATATTTTGCTTGCTCTGCAGTGTCCCGTACCAGTACACAGAAAGCCGTATATTGAAGGCGCGCCTCGAGTATTTGCGAGACGCATACCGCATACGGGAATCAGAGTTCTTGGGCTTCGATGCCATCCGCAACGCCGCACAGTGTGTCGGACGCGCACTCCGGGGTAAGACCGATTGGGGTCTGATGGTGTTCGCAGACAAGGTTCGTGCGCATCACTACCGTTGCTTCCCCCCCCACTGACGTGTGGCCTCTGCTCCACCTTCTACGCTCGCCGGCTCCCATGTGCACGTACCTTGATAACCCTACACATGATGCTCGGATGGCGCTGCGCGCAGCGCTTCGCACGCGCGGACAAGCGCGCGAAGCTGCCGCGGTGGATCAACCAGTACATCACAGAGACGGCCGCGAACCTATCCACGGATATGGCGCTGACGCTGTCGAAGCTGTTCATGCGCACGATCTCGCAGAATGCAGGCGAGAACCTGACAGGCGTGTCGTTGTGGACGGTCGAGGACATCGAGCGCGCGCAGGCTGCGCAGCGCGAGGCGGAGGCCGCCACCGCCGCCGCTGCGGATGCCGAGGCTGCGGCTAGGGGCGCGGCGATGGACCCGGACCAGGATGTAGAGGATGAGGAGGACGACTTTGGCGACGGCGGATTTTCAGATCGGATGCTGGTCGACGTGGGTCTGTAGGTTTTTCGGCCATCTATCTCGAGACAGAAGGTCGCCATGTCTATTTTACTGATTGTATTGTACGAAGCCACCTGCATAACGACACTAATGCAAACCTTCTCAATGTAGTAGTCCGTGGCGCTTGAGATGCCCGACAGACGATGATGCCGTGAAGGACTGAGTATCTTTCTCGACGTCTGTATAGTACATAACATCCATGAGACATAGGATCATATACACTTTTCCCTATGGTATAAATCGCCGACGGTCCCCACACACCGGTCCCTCAACACCACGACAAGCCATTGCTAACGCATAGCGGCCACTGCCTGTGTTAACATTGATGATCCCTAGCCTCTCGAACCTATTTGGTGAAGACAACGTCAAGCGTGCTTAGAGTCTAGAAAATGTCGATCACGTGACTGGACTCCGGGCCCAGCCTGGCTTCCCAGAATCCTGTAGGGCAGGAACGAAAGATTAAAGGGTAAGGTGACAGGTAATGTGAAGGGATACGGACCGGGGCGTGTTCCGAGACCGGGTATGGTCTGCATGTCGCCGAGGAGGGGGCGCAGGACCCCTGCTCCCGCGGAGAGCCCGACAGACCGGATGGGGACAGTGAAGCCTGTAGTGCATGCACGTCAGCGCTCAGGAACAACGCCCGTACTTCGAAACCTACCAGTCGGCACGCCCTTCAACTTGGGGTCATGCGATAACGAGTACTGCGTTTTGACCATGCAGACTGACGACACTCGGTCAGGCCTGTGAACTGCGAAAGTGGTAGGCGATCGACGGCTACGTACTGGGTAGGTTCCCGTAGCCTTGACGCGTGTAGCTCTCGATTTGTCTTTGTGCGACTTCGCTGAGCTCGACGCCGTCGGCGCCGTAGGTTTCCTTGCACATGATTTCGATTTTCTCCTGAATGGGAAGGTTGAGGTCGTACAGGAGCTTGAAGTCCGAGTCCCCTTCACACGCTGCCACCACCGCCTCAGCGAGAGCGTGTGCCCCCGCCCCTCCTGGGCCCAGTGGTTGCTGATCACAGCCCTGTCAGCCCCACCCGCCAGAGCCTGCTCGCGGATCAGCTTGAGCTCCGCCTGAGTATCCGAACTGGTGTCACCTCTCCGAGTCAGCATCAGACTTCTTTGAGTCTTGCAGAAGGGAGCACACTCACGCAAAACGGTTGACAGCAACAATGACCTTCGGGCCGAACTTCTTCGAGTTCTGGATGTGCTTGATGAGGTTCTTTGTGCCCTCCTTCAACGTCACGGGGTCCTCTGTCGTGTAGCTATTGGGGAATGGCTTTCCCTGCGTGACCTCTGGTGCCCCACCATGCATCTTCAGTGCTCGGGTAGTGGCGACGATGACGATGGCATCTGGAGTGAGGCCGCTCATGTGACACTTGATGTTGCAGAACTTCTCCATGCCCGTATCCATGCTGGACCCGCCTTCAGTGAGGACATACCCCATGTGATCTGATGAAACTTCCTCTTCCGTGCCCACAAGCTTGAGTGCGACGCGGTCTGCAAGGATGGAGGAGTTGCCGAGTGCGATGTTGGCGAATGGGCCAGCGTGCACGAAGATGGGGGTGCCTTCCAGCATCTGCATCAAGTTGGGCTTGATCGTGTCCTTCATGAGAACAGTGAGTGTGCCTCTGATGCCGATATCGTCGGCCGTGACCACATCACCCTGTTTGCTCGTCGCAACCACCATCACCCTGAGATGTTCTCTCATGTCCTGTAAGCTGGTCACAAGGGAGAGCATGGCCATACACTCGCTGGCAACGGCAGTGTCAAAACTCATCATGCACTCATGGCCTTGCTCAGTAGAGTTCTGGCCGACAGTGATCTTGCACATGGACCGGTCATCGACATCGAGCACACGGTTACAGGTGATGGTCTCAGGATCAATATCGAGATGTGCGAAGTGGGTGATTTCCTCGGGTGTAAGATCATCGGGGTTCATCTCATTGATGCCAAGCTTCTGAAGATGCTTGAGCATCAGTGGCGCCCATTCACGTTTCCCCTTCTTCATGGTGACCAAGTGACTGTGCAATGCCTATTATCATGTTGTAAGACCTGCAAGCAGGCTACTGATGATCTTGGACATACATTTAGGTTACCTACTTACTTTATGTTTGTGCAGGTTATGGCAGGTAACAAGAATGGATATGATGAAAGTGATATTGAGCAGTATTGAGATGGTAGACATTGCATCTGCAGCAGAGATAGTAGTCATGAGTGCAGTAGGCACCATGACGCGGTAGAGAGAGATGCTGCAGGTGGAGTGAGATAGAATATAAGATGTAGGTATGAGAGTACTCACTCAGACAACATAAAGGACGTCTGAGGAGTGTGTATGGTGGGATGCTATCTTATATAGTATTGAGTAGGTAGAGTTGGAGCAGAGATGGCAAGTAAAGAACAAGGACTACCTAAGTGAGGGGGATGCACGTCGTCCTGGAGTGAGTGTGGGGTGTGAGTGGCCTCGGGCTTTGTAAGAAGCCCGAGTGTTGGTGGGTAAGTATGTGTACGTATATGTTATGTACGTGTGTGTGTTACGAATTAGTGTCGAGCGAAAGTACATATATTCAACACTTTACAGCTGCATGCCGGAATGGTCTGGCAGCACGTAGTATGATACAACAACTATAACATACTATACTAATACCTACACCTGTGCGAATGCTGCCAAGGGTGTGCCCCTCATCTCCAGCTACTTTCCAGCCATTATGAGCATGAGCTACTTCCCAGCTATCATGAGCTACCAGTCAAGTCACACAGATTCTATGCTATGCAGAGCCTGCTGCTATCCCAGTTTATGCCATCTTAATAATATCTTCATCTCTATTATGTGTTCTAGTCTAAGGGCCTGCTGCTCTGGTCATACATGTCTACCTAACTACCTCTATACCTCAAACTTGCATGGAAGCCAACTTCCTTCTGTACAATGTTAGAATGTGTTGAGTTCTCATGTGTTGTTCTTTCTGGCACCTGCACCCCACACATATCTGACTAAGTGTGGTCTGTGTTCACACTCAAATAGTATAAAGAGTAGCACAATAGCACAGTAGTAATACAAGCAGACATTCTCCTCTTCTTCACTGAAGTGTCCTCAACCAGTCATTACTGTTGGAGTTAAGGTCGGATGCCCAACCCTGTACATGTGCTACTACTCTTTGTAACAGAGCTACAATACTTTCATAGCAGAGTTACAACTCTACAGTAGTTGTGACAGCTCCACATCATGCTAATAGCACTTCACTTAGACAAGGCCTGGCAGCTCAGTGGTTAGAGCACCCACCCAGAGTAAGGGAGGCCCTTGGTTCAAACCCAAGCCAAGTCAGTATTTTGGCAATTGTGTTGGTTTTTTCATTACCTTATGATGCTGATCACACTGTTTACTTATTAAGTATACTTATCTCCATCTCATCTTATTGGTATTTCCTTTCTCTTTGTGGTTTGAGCTCCTCTTAAACTCTATCTTGCTCTTACTATATCTTCTTTACTTTGTCTTTGTCTCACCTCAGCACTTCTGCATGTGCTGAGGTGAGTATCTCCTCTACTCTTTGAGTTCTCTTCTGACATACCTGCTCTATGCAGCTCTTCTGTGTACCCTCTACTCTCTGGTACATATCTTCTCTATCTTACAGCTCTTCCTCTCAGTGTAGCTACAAGCCTACCATTGATCTCTCTATGACCAATCTATTGTTTACTTTGTTGCCTGCATTTTAACAAATTGCACTTTCCAACAATTACTACTCCCTTTGTCATTTCTCTTGTCCTCTATGGAGACCATCCTTTATATTGTTCTCATTGGCTATTGCATAGCTGTATTCCTCCTTGCAGCTACCTATTGTATGTGCAGGTTATGGAAGACAACAGCAACAATGATGTATATCATAGAGAAGACATAGGATACTCCTAGCATGAAGAGTGAGGTGGGCAGTCACATGACTGCAGCAGATGTGAGAGAGTCACAGGCACAGCAAGTGGTGTGATGTGGTAAGAGTATGCTGCAGGGTTGATGAGGAAGTGGAAGAATAGGATGGAGAGGGAAGTACTCACTCAGACAGGGTGTAGAATGTTGATATGTGCTGTGCAGGGCTGAAGGGGAGTATCAACCACCACTACAACAATTGCTGGAGGGTGCAAGTCATAAGGTTCTCTAGACACCAAGGTAGAGAGAGTTAGTAGTTACAAGTGATAAGTGTGATAGCATGACATGACTGGGGTGACAAAAGGAAACATGACTTGGGCAACAAATGGGGGATATGATGTGATAAAGAGAATGCAATGCAATGCAAGGGAGAATGCAATAGAGAATGCAATGCAATGGAGACAAGATGCAGTGCAACACAATGCAATAATAGACATGACCTATGAGGAGTGCACACTTTCTTGATAGTAAGACATGTGAAGGGAAGGTCAGAATGTGCTTTTTCACAAATGGACTTGGATGGGGAGGAGAAGTCAAAATGTGAGCAGGTGAAATCTATTGTTTCTGACAGATGATGCACCATTTAAATACAAGTCTAGCTCCAAGACTGGAGCACAACAAAACAAAACAGAAAATTTACAGTGTAGGGTCAATCATAGGGATATTTGCAATGAAGTGGAGTCTGGGCATGAACAATTAAAGTATCATGCTATATGGATGAGTGAAATAGGGAAAGTGCCAATCACACCAAATGCTGACTTTGTGACCTGTGGCTCCATGGACTGTGTCTCAGCATATACAGCTTATCAATCCTGCTCCTTGTTGGCCAAACCCAGTCCTATAGTCTGATGCCTAAACAAATGTGCAATTGATGTGGCTATGGATGATTGTCACATGTGGTGTGTTTATATTGCTGTGTTCACCTGATGTTGCTGATGGTCATTTTCTGGCTTTATGTGTGTGTGATGCTCATCATCTCCTCCCAACTGAAATCTTGACTGTCTGCAGTCAACACAATTGGACATTGATGAGCATCACATGCATGTAAAGCCGGAAAATGACCATCAGTGACATCAGGCAAACACAGCGATACAAATGTGCAGCATGCAACAATCAGCCATTGATAAGTGCTGTGCTGGGCTGAAGGGAGAAATCAACCACAACCACAACAATGCTGGAGGGTATGAGTCATAAGATTCTCTAGACACCAAGGTAAAAGGAGTTTTTGTAGTTAAGGGCAATAGTGTGACACAACTAGGGTGACAAAAGGGATCACAATTCTCATAACAAATGGGCAATATAGTGAGATAAGGAAAATGCAATGCAATAGAGAACACAACTTGAGGGAGGATGTGATAGAGAACTCAATGCAATGGAGAATTGATGCAACGCAATGGAGAATGCAACTGGACACAATGCAAAGAAGAAGGCAACACAAAATAGACATGACCTACAAAGAATGTGCTATTTCTTTGTAAATGGGAAACATGGAGGGAAGATTAGGGTGTGCTTCTTCATGACTTGTGGTTCTGTGGACCGCATCTCAGCCTGTACAGCTCATCAATCCTGCTCCTCATCAGCCAACCCCAGTCCTATAGTCTGATGCCTAAACAAATGCATGATTGATGTGGCCATGGCTGATTGTTGTGCTGTGCATTTGTATTGCTGTGTTTGCCTGATGTCACTGATGGTTGTTTTCTGGCTTTACGTGCACGTGATGCTCATCACTGTAGCCACATCAATTGCACATTTGTTTAGGCATTGGATGTTACTGTTACGAGGCACTTGCTTTGGCACC
>QLPN01001388.1:3005-24078 GCA_003314395.1 Albatrellus ellisii
AGGGAGAGGGAGAGGGAGAGGGAGAGGGAGAGGGTGTCGTTTGCTATTGGGGCGGGGATTGCGGGTGGGGCGGGGATGAGCGAGGCGAGTCGGAGCGTGGTCAACTTTGGGAGGTGGTGAGGGTTGCTGACGACCTGAGAACGTATGTCTCCCGTGCTGGCTCGGTCCCTTCCCCCCCGTCGCACATTCTCCGTGGTCGCCACCCGAGCACCGTGTCTTGCATCCGAGTGCGGCCTAGCGAGTTCGTTGCGAGAAATCTATTTATTTAGAACATCAGTAGGCGTGTCGGGAGAGTGGTGGCGATGTCTTCAATGACGACACGAACTGATGCCGGTCCGATACCAACTACTAGTAGACCCCCTCCCTTCTACCTGGACTACCGCTCCTTACCATGGTATTCCACTGGCATACACTCATTTGGATAACCACTGATTCTCCGATAATGTCTTCCATGTATGCCCAGAACGAGAATCTGTGTAGCGCAGCCGCCGTGAATACCCATTCACTGGTAGCCCCCACTCCTTTGCAATCACCCAACCACAATATTGACCCTCGTCTCCGGTAGCTGTACATGGCTAGCATTTCGGCAACTGACTACTAGTGTAGTTGAAATGTTGCACCTTGCAATATCTCCCGTGCGTCGGAACATGTCAATGGCAAATGTAGATGAGCTCGGAAAGACTGGCGAACACTGGGATCAACGGTCAACGTCGTGGTGATATTTTGTACAGTCATGTCGTGATAAGATGGAGCTGGTATATCGTATATGATTCCATGGATGAAACAGGGGATATATAAATGAGGTATGTTTATTTTGTTTCGAATGATGTTGTAGCGAACCAAATGAAAATCGTAGCAAGCAAACACAAACTCTTTGGACTGTCTCTTCAGCCAGGAAAAACACAGTAACATTGCGTGGGCGAGCAAGCACCACGCTGCAAACCGTTAGTTGAGACCCAGCCACGCGTCCAGGTCGCGCGTCCACAGCCTCTCCCGCTGGCTATCCCACATCCCATGCAGCTGTGCAACACACCCCTTGCAGAAGCTCGTCGACCACTTCAGCCGCTTCAGCGCGCCGAGCCCAAATACCGGGTCGTATATGTAGCCCGCGAACGTGCCCGACTCGTGCATAAGCGCGGCCCACCGCATCGCCGCGGCGGGCCGGGACCGCGTGGCGCACGCGCCGCCGTCGTCCGCGAGCGGACACGTGATGCCGTCGGGGAACGTTGCCGTCGTGCGGATCCACTCCGCGAGCAGCTTCTCGCGCGTCTCAATGAGCCGCCCGAGGTCGTCACGCCCAAACCGCGGCGCGTCGTCGCTGCCGCCGTCACCGTCCTCGCCGTTGTTGCCGATCTCGCGGTCCACGGCGTCGCCGTCTGCGTTGGCGGCGCGGTCGCGGTCCCCGGACGGCTCATTCATGGGGTCGGGGGGCGCGAGGACGTCGGCGGCGGCGTAATCAAAGTCCTGGCCGAAGCTGCTGGTGCGGAGGAGCTCGTAGAACGCGCGGCGCTGCACGCGGGGGACGTCGCAGGCGCGGGCCAGTAACACGGCATCGGCGGCATGCGGCATGCGGTTCTCGGTGATCTCCCCGAATTCCTGCTTCCACATCCCTTGGAGCGTGCGGACGGCCCAGACGCGCATGTTGTCGAAGGAGAGCTCCGTCGCCGTGCGCAGGACGGAGGCGAGGATGGCGAAGGGCGGCGGCGTCATGATGTATGTGCTGAGAAGCGCGACGGCGGATCAGAGACGACTGCAGGGACCCAGAGGGCTGCGTACGTACATGGCATTGTCTAGCGCCTCCAGCAGGCGCGCAAAGTCCTCCGCCGACACGCCCGAGAGCCTAAGCCGGTACACGGGACACCCGTCGAGCTGGTCGAGCTCCACAACATCCTCGACGTTGCCCGTGCCTGCCGGGCCCTTGCCCTTCAGCCCCGAGAACAGTTTAGTGAAGTACTGGGACTGGTGGGCCAGGCGCGAGCGGTGGAGCTTGAACATCATCTTGCCGATGTGGAGCACGACCGAGCCGTCAAGGTGCCAGTACGTCTCGTGGCGGCGGGACGGCACGGCCATGGAGCGCCGGCGCTTCGTCCGCGTGGGGCTGGTATAGTAGAGCAGGGTGGGAGGGCTGATGCCATCAAGCTTGCGCTTCTTGGAAGACATTGCAGGGTTGGGTTGGGAGGCGGATATGACTCGTCGGGGAAGTGCCCTGGGTTTAGTTGTCTGGGCCAACAGTGACATCTGGCAGCAAGGACGGAGAGTGGGTGGCGACTTACACGTGTTGGCTGCCGGGTTCCTCTGACCAGCTCGGCCAGATCTGGGAGCCCAGGAGATGAATCGCTAGGAATGGGGCTTAAGGGCGATGCAGTGGTGTTAGGGGTTGCCAAACCGCCCTTGGCGTCCTCGTCGAAGGCCAGCGGAACAGTCTCCGACTTTGGCTGAGAATGCATGAGCAACAGCGGGGTGTGGACATGAATCCTGAAGATGCTACCTCCCGGTCGGGGTCTGCCGTTTTCGTAATGGTGAGTATTTGGGATGAATCGGACATGCTTGCTACAGATACGACGGCGTTCATTCCAGTGCGCAAGTAATGAGCACACCCTGTTTAGGAACAGCCTTTGTCTTGTCCCGTATCCGATTTGGACATTTTTGTTTCAAAGTGCCGGGGAACAATGCACTAGCAAGCAAGGCCAATTAACGCATAAGTGTGGTTGTTGGAGATTACGTCGTGCCACACAATGGTTGCTTCTTACAGCCGCCACGACTGAGTCTTCATAACCGTATTATCTCCATGGCATGCACGGTGGTAGGGTTAAGGTAGTCACTACAGTACAGGGATGGTGGTCACTAGATGGAGGGAATGCGACCGGAAAATGAATGTCATCAAATAGGGTAACAAGCGAAGGGTGGGTACCAGTCGTACGATTAATGTGTAACTCTTGAGTCTGTATGCACCAAAGTGTTGAGTTCAAGTGTCAAAAGTGATAAACTGCGTACGAGGCTTTCGCTATCAACGAAAGCGCGGACCTCTATATGGTCATAGGCGCTCAAGAAACCCTAGTCCAAAGACGGACAACATAAGTATGTGACAGCATCATACACCCTGGGGCGTTGGTTGTTGCACTGGCGGATATGGGAGAACATCCCTCGCCTGGCCCTGAAGGTCCTGAAAGTGAAGCACGCCATTAGTCGCACCCCCTGTGCGGCACGAGAGCATTCCACGCCCAAGCGCATACACTTACCATACGCTGCTTCTTCACCGGCCTAGGTCGAGCACCTGGAACGCCCGCCTTGGCTGTGCTTACTGCAACTTGTTTGGGCGGGCCTGTACCGTTGAGTATAGTCCCTGGTCCTTGAGTGTTTGCTTGTGCTACACTGTCCTCGTGATCTCGCTTGACACCCCTCGGTAACTGGGGTGGAGGCTGCGCCACAATAGGCTGTGCTGGCACCGTTGCAGAGCGAGGTGTACTGCTTCGTGCAGGGACATGACCCGATGATACTGGCGTTGCTGTCGCCGGAGGAGAAGCAGATGAAGGGATAGGAGGATTAATAGTATTAGGAGGGGCGGTAGGTGCGACTGCTGCTTGTGCCTTGGCAAGTTTTTTGAGTTCTTTCTGTATTGCGAGGATGGACGTCAGCGATGAAATTATGACACATAACCACGTTCGGAGATAATGACACACACCCGTTTCTTCCGGTCCTCACGTGCCTGCGTGGATTCAAGAACAAGCGCATGTATGTTCCACTGGATTTGGCTGTGTAAAAAAGCCTCGTTAACGGAAGGAGAGAAGGACATACGCCTTTCAGGCCTTCCAGTGAGACTGAGAACGCCTCGCGCTGAGTACGCAGATCGAAGGGTAAGATGGCAATGCGCTGTTTAGGTGGCATCTGAATGATGTTGGACAAAAAATCGTCCTTCTTCATAGAATGGCGGCCTAAGGGTCGGGGCAGGCGGCTCAAGATGCATGGTTGTATTAAAGGTGAGGGATGCTCGACGCACCAGGCACATTTTTGATGAGATACTTATAAGTATTCTTCTTTTTCTTCCCGTCCCTGCCTTCCTCGTCATCGGGGTCTGGTGGAGCTCCGGGAGTGGGAGCAGATGCAGGTATGGGAGTGCCCTGGTCACGTTCTCTGCCCTTTCCCTTGTCCGATAAGCCAGAAACGGGACCGGGTGTTGGCGGGTGGTTGGAGGATTGACCATCGGCAGGGGTGGCGGGGGTGGCAAGGGGACGAACGAACTTGTCGTACGCGGGGAGTAAGTGGAATCGAGTGAGAAGGTCTTGGGTGCTGGCGAGGAGTGGTGGGGGTCGAGGAGGAGCTGGATGAGGATGAAAGGGTATCGCCGAAACAACGCCCGCAAGTGAATAAATGAGCCACAACAGATAGGAAAAAGTGGGCACCTGTGGGAAGGAGAAACAAGGGCGGCGGATCTGGAAGGGTGGAGGGCCCCGCTACAGCATTGTGAGGAAAACGGAGGGAGGGGTCGTCGACATCCATGTCGGCGAAGAAGAGGTAGTCAAGGCAGGCGCTGCAGACAAGGCGGCTGTGGCACCAGACCGGCAAGCAGCGGTGCTTATATCATCAATCATTAACGCGTGCCTCAAGATTAGCGTATGCTAGTCGTGTCAAGTCGCCCGTAGTGGACGCCCCACCATCATGCCGCCGCGTTGGCATCACATATAAATACTCATTTCATGTCCCTCGACCTTTCCCCTCCCTCCTCCCTCCTCGTCAGTTCACCCCGCCAATTCACACACACAATGGATATGGCCAGTCCAATTGACCCTCCGCTCGCTTTCATAGATGAAACAATCCCCCTCTTGAGCAGTGACCGCCCCGCTCGAAAACCTTTCTACAGACCGAGGCCGTTGTGGTAAGTGTTGTCGTCATGCTCTACAGTGACCAACACACCCTTCTCGCATCATGGTTCTCTCTGCATCACGGTCAATTAGCGTGTTATCCATGCTTCAATGGCTTTCAAGCCACAATAGTTCCATCTTTATTGTGTTCATTGTTTCCCGCGCAGCCATGCTACGGAACCATACCTAGGATACCTTTTGTGGATGTTCACCGTGTTAGGACCAGTTCGGGACGCACTACGCCGTGGGTCGTCGCGAGCGTTTTGACGCTCAGCATCCAAGATATCAATCCTGGTTATCATCGTCACGCCTTTCCCTCTATCTATGCTTTCATAATATAAATAAGTCTTTCTTATATGTGTTCTGTGTTTCAGGATCGTTCCTTTTGCTATTACTGCTTCCATCGTGGTAAGTTATTGTCATTTCTCTAGATCACATGACTATTAGCTGACTCTCATGTAACAGCGTGGCATGACCCTTGCGCCTCGTGTTGAAGTCTACACGCAACTGGCATGCAATGCCGTTCACCACCATTATAATGATACTCCTGGGAACATTCTTGGTATTGCGTTTCCCCTATCGACTGATCTCCACTCGTTCGCACAGCAACCTTCCCCGTTGCTTGTCCATTACTCCGCGCCTGTTGTTGAAACAGACTTCAATAGTGATGATGATGGAGCCGAGGACCCACGGCGGCTCCCTTCACGAGATTGTTTGTCTGATCCCGCCGTTCAGGCTGGTGCTGCACGTCTGCAAACCATCATCACGGCATTGATGGGCATCCTCAGTGCCATCACAACAGGGTGGTGGGGTCATTTTGGCGAACAGCACGGTCGAACCAAGGTCCTTGTCATTTCCACCCTTGGCTTGTTCTTGACGTGCGTAAATCCTTATCAGTCCATTTGCTGACAGGGATGACGTAACTATTACAGTGATCTAGCGTTTATCCTTGTATCGACACCGTCATCTCCTCTTTCTCGCCATGGTCACAAGCTCCTTATCCTTTCTCCCATTACAGAGGGCCTGCTTGGTAGCTTCTCCACCCTACAAGCCGCCATGACTGCTTACATTTCAGATTGCACTTCCGATGGATCACGTGCTCAGATCTTTTCTCGCTTTGGAGGCGTTCTCTACATTGGATTTTCGACTGGTCCCATAATTGGCGCGTACCTAATTCGGCACCCTCTGTTCACATCTGTCTCGCATGGAGGGCCGCAAGATGGTGTGCCGACTGTAGCGACAGTCTTCTGGGTTGCGATCGCATGCAGTGTTATCAATTTGTTGTTTGCGGCGTTCGTTCTACCTGAGTCAGTTAATAAGGCACGTCGAAAGCGCAAGGCCGCACAAAAAGCTAGTGCGACTATTCCGAAGATTATGAAGGAGCCTCGGGGGGGTGTGATGGGTATCCTGAAGCGGTTCTTTGGTCCGCTCGCCATCTTTGCACCGAGGAAAAGAGACGTAGGTAACGGACGACGCAGGAGGGACTGGAGCTTGACTTGGTTGGCCTGTGCTCTCTTTGGACACTTATTATCATCAGTAGGTTAGGTTTCCTGTGTGCTGTGCATTGACATTGAATACCATGGTATGCAGGGCTTGTACCAGGTCAAGTACCTGTATGCCACACATACCTATGGGTGGGGTGCTGAGCAGCTTAGCTATTATATCTCATTTCTTGGTGGAACTCGGGCGCTTCATTTACTTCTTGTTATGCCCGGTACGTTATCTTGTTGCATCATCATTGGATTTGATATTGATGCTTCTTCCGAAGTCCTGATCTCCATCTTCAAGCCCTTCCTTACGACTCTTTCCCCTGTTACTTCTGTTTCTGTTTCTGCTTCGCAAGACGACCCTGCTAATATACAACACTCCATCAAGTTCGACCTGGCGCTCGCCCGCTGGTCATTGCTACTTGGTCTACTCTCGAATGTTCTCCTTTCTTCTCCATTTTCCCAAACATCGACTGCTTTCGTGGGATTTTCTGTTATTGACTCTTTATCGAACGGCGTCCACCCCTCGCTGCAGAGTCTTGCCATATGTATGATGCAGCGTAATGGCCTAGAGAGTGGGATTGGAACATTATTCGGCGCAATAAGCGTGCTGCAGGCGGTAGGATTGTCGATTCTTGCCGTAAGTCTCCGTTCCACGCACATACAGTGACTTTGATTGACCGAAGCTGCGTTCCACAGCCCCTTCTCTTTGGTCTCGTTTACTCCAGCACGGTTGCGGTCTACCCTAAGGCCATCTTCATGCTAGCCGGATGCATCGTCACCGGTTCGCTTGCTTTACTCATGCTCATCCGCCCTGAGCCCGTCTCTGACCCCAGCGCTCCTCGTGTGAGTGTCACACATGCACAGACGACCAGGGGGTGGCCGTTTGGTACGGGAAAAGGCAAAGGAAAGGCCAAGAGCCAGCCGCACGCTGCAGCGGTCGACCCAGTCGAGCCAGATCGCGGGCGATCCCGAAAGGTGAAACATGTTGGCGACCGCTGGAGCACCTCGCCCATACGTACCATGAATTCAACAAGTGCACAGTCGGCGCCAAGTGCAGTCTGATATCTTCCGCATGGACCATACGTCAAGCTTGCCGTTTCCATTATTTACAGACCGCGACTTGTACGAGTATAATATCTTAGTGGGGCTGTACATTCTAGAACACCCACGTTGTCGCATTCATGTATTGTATGGTGATTTACTCGCAGGCGAGGTGCGTATTGCATGCTGCTTGGTTGTATACTTTTGTATGTGTATAGATAGTAGATACCGTCACACTTGGGCTCGTTCTTTTGCTCGCCCCGTTCGGATTTGGCACTGATCTACCTACCACACTTTATTACCTATCGCGCCATCTGGCCCACTAGGTCATCGTAGCCTACACTTACACCCAATCAAAAGATATACCTGTTTAGCATGGAGGAAGAGGAAAAACTGGCAAATGGTACACATGCAAGTCATGGATGACATCAAATACAACAGGATCCACGGATCACGGTCGTTCGGTCGTCATTGGCGTGATTATGTCTGGAAAAATGCATTTAAGACTGCTTGCCCCCGTCCCCATCGTCAGTATCGAGCCTTTCCTTTTCGCCCCCGGAATATGCGGTGAGCCCGATGCGCCGGCTAATTGACGCCTGGCGCTCCTGGTCGGCGATGGCAGTGCCGGCGGTGTCGCCGAAGACCTCGTCCATCTCCTCGAGCGTCAGACCCTTCGTCTCAGGTAACTGCAGAACGACTGTCAGTAGAGGAGAGAAGAGGACGCGTGGCGAGGTGAGTGACGCACGAAGACCAGGATGAAGAGGCCGCCGAGTAAGGAGAACACCTGTATCCAGGCAGATTCTGTGAGAGACGGGGACAGGAAGCGCGGAAGGAACCCAAAGCGTACCCCGAAGAAGATGAACGTTCCGAAGCGCAGATGTGTCTGCATTGTCGGCGTCACCTGCCCGACTGTACCCGAGACCCATTCATTTCAGTGCTGCGGCCCGAAAATCACAGACTGCCCACCTATGAAGTTGTTCATCTGACATCATCGAGATCATCAGCACGGGCGCAGTTGAATGACGGACCAAGTGCGGGGAGAGACTAACCCAGTTCGAAGACGCCGCGATAGAGATGCCTTTGCCACGCACGCTAAGCGGCCATATCTCGGCGACGATGATCCATGCGCAAGGACCTGTGCTGCGTGAGTGCTGCATCCTTCGCAGAGAAGGCCCGTATACGTACCCCAGCTGTAACCAAAGGCTGGACGACAGAAATGAGCATCGGCTCAAAACTTGGCGTTTGGAACGTACCCATGGTGAAGATCCAGACAAGCGCGCAGGCGGCCCAGCCAGCGGCTGAGAGACACCGTGAAGTTTAGTACATCGGACTCGGATACGACATCAACATGGACTGACCTCGGTGACTGATCAAATGATATCAATGGGTTAGCTCCCATACAGCAATGCAACTGACTTGCCTTGGCCAGGAATCTTGGTAAAGACCAACGAGGACGGCGATAATGAGGTGGCATCTGATCGAGGTAACGATCGCAATCATCTCAGCAAATCATAGGCGGAGCCACTCACGCAGCCATGATGAAAGCGCCGGAAACTAACACCGGCTTCCGGCCGACGTTGTCGATCCAGATCACGGCCGGAATGGTGGCAAGGAAATTCCTACGGCCGTATACCGTGAGTTGTTGCCCATCTTTCCCGAGACTTTCACGTACACAATACCGACGACGCCAGTTGCGAGAAGTGAGATGGTGTTGCCAGTCAAGCCGAGAGACTGGAAGATACTTGGTGCGTAGTACAGGATGGCGTTGATACCAGTCCATTGTTGGAAAAACATGGTTCTGTCAAATACGATCAGTGCAAGGACACAGGCCGATGCGCTGAGCTCATACAATGCCGAGACAGAGACGCGATAGAATAATGCTATAGACAGTCAGCAAAACGATTCCCTGGAGATGACAGTAACATACTCCTCGTGCGGAGGAGACTGAGGTAATCGTACAAGCCGAGCTTGAAGTTCGAGGAAAAGGATCCATCTTGCCATTGCGGATACCTGATGGCCGAGGTCTCCTTTTCAAACAAGTACTGGGCTTTGATTTCGCTGTGACGTCGTTAGTCAAGGATGAACAACCAGCGCTGACGACACGAACAGGAACTCAATCTGAACAAGATCATGATCAACGGCGAGGTTGCGCGTAGAACTCAGGACTTGTAGTGCTTCGTCGTCCCGACCTTGATTCACTAGCCATCTAAGCTTGTCGAATCAGCACGTTGTCCACCGCTATCAATAGGCACGGCCATCAAACTACTCACCGAGGAGAAAACGGCATAAACAAGACGCCAATGCCCAAAATGATCGCAGGGACGAGCTGGAGGGTAATAGGGATACGCCATGCGGCTTCGCTCTGCGTTGGACCAGTCCCGCCAATATAGTTAGTGCCATAATCGATCCAGAAAGAGATCATGATTCCAAAAGTAATGGAGAGCTGCTGTAGCCCGATCAGGCTCCCGCGGACTTCAGGTGGCGCAAGCTCGGCGCTATGATATCAAGATGTCGACAAATGAGGAAGCACATGGTAGATGGGAAATGCATACTTGTAAAGGGGGACAGCCATACTGAGAGAGCCCACCCCCAAACCGGTAACAAAGCGGCCTGTGGAAGAACTGTATTGAAACAGTAATATCGATGCAATCAATAACGCCGACAAACCTCCAAAAATGGAAGAGGGCTTGAACGCTGCACTCTGCACGATGACACCGATGCAGAAAATGCAGACGGCTGGACAGAGGTTGGCATCAACAAGACAACGGTATTGCTGACGAGGGCGGATTACCTAGCACGATTGTGTACTTTCTCGAAAGCTTGTCCGCGAGGTAGCCAGTGAGAAGAACGCCAAACCATGCACCCAGCTCCAAGACCGAGACGAGCCATCCCTTGGTACCCGGGTTGTTGACCGCCGACGCCATCCGCTGATCAAAGGTGTACATCCTGGAGCAGGTGACGGCCATGAGGTATAATCCATGTCAACTTTGTTAGCGAACGAACCCCAAGACACTGGAGAAGACACCCTTGGAATGAGCTGTGTAAGAACGTGTTATTATACAGGATCGACGTGAGAATTTACCTGATTATATCCTGTACATAAGTTCTGTATTTCAGCAAGTATTTGAACACTGTCACGACAAAGTCTGACCATAAAGCCTACAAAGTCTGTCAGAAGAACGCCTTGTAAGAAAAACCAGGATGGATTTACAATCCTCCCAGGGAAGCAAAGAGGGTTATTGCAGTAACCTTCTTATTGTGAAGGAGGCCCGCCTGAGGAGAACTGTAGGTCACTTCGTTGCTCTGACATAGGGAGGCGTACGACTCACCCAACCCGACTTCCCGGCAAGCTGCTTCCTGCGAATCGCTGCATACTGCGAGGCACCTACTTCCGCACTTCCTCCAGCCATGATCAAAAGTCAGTTCGGAGGGATCTGGGTACGATCACACAAGAGGGCACAGCCGGTCAGGAGACGGTGCAACATGTTGCGAGTGGTTTATATAGAAGTTATTGCGCCAAGTCGTTGGCTGCGAGGTAAGTTAGTGTTCTTGAAACCGTGAAGCAAGATCTTTAGATAGCAAACGTGATGCTAGGGAAGCACAAGGATACCTTCATCACGGGTTCGCGTCTTCCATAGGGGTCAGGCCAAGAATATCTGATGGCGCCCATTTCACCATCATGCTGATATCGGCCTGAAACATAAGGAAACTCTTGTAGAATCAAGATACTGTTAGTCGCTAGAACGTCAAGTCGTCGGCGTACAGTATCCGCTTATAGGACCCCAGATATTTGAAGAGGGCCCGTCTCAGAACTAGATCTAGGTCATATAGGTCGATAACATCCAGCTTCATGTTCGAGACGATAAAACTTGAAACGGGTGTGGCGCTGATAGATTGCCCAGATAGAATGGAGTGAGATCGAGACTCGGCCCGCTTGACAATTGGTTCATCCTCTATGAGATTTGTATTTAGCCTAGCCTACTGTAGCACGAACAGGTGACCCAACAGCAGAATGCCGTTGATGCTACGCAACAGCTGACTCTTGCGATGGTGCTTCTTATAAAGGAAAGACGTGTGCTTACGCAAGCATCTCCGCTCACACGATAGGTCAGTCACCAGAATAAAGATCAGGCTAGAGAACACCCTTGCCCTCGCATCAGGCAGCGTCGTATCTCTCTCGTGAACAAGCCGTTCTCAAAAGTGCAAAGCCGATTAGAGAATTTGAAACCATGCTTTTAGATAAGATATACCATGCGAGGCCTTGAAACATTCCGCCAAGACAATGCTGTAGACTGCACGAACTCCCATTCCTGGATACGATGCCAGTCAGTAACGGTGCTCAAACGTACGAGTCGGACACCTTCTAGCGTCATCATCTCGTCACTGACCAGTCGGTCAAACGCGTCATAGCATTTAACATTCAAAGCAAGTGCTTCCATGAAGTATGCTTTCGCCTGATCTCTGTGGTTCAATATAAACGTTCAGTGTCAACATGAGGAAGCTAAGGAGGTGACACATCGATGCTTCAACCTAGCGCCGCATGAGAATTGAAAGGAGAAAAAAAAAAGAAACTACCATCCGTGTTAGGCACCGCAGGACCGCTTTGACCCGGTCGATGGATGTCCATCTATGATGCATGACACGCGATACACAACATACCTGAGCTTCCTCCCCTTCCACACACCTCCCCTGCCCACCAGACACTGTATGGTAAGATACCGACATACCAACACTCACATCCACCAGCCTAGACACGCACTCCTATTGCTCTGCTGCCAAGTCGATCATGGCTGTGGGACCGACCGGGAGTCAACCTCACTCTCCTTGCATTTAAAATCAGGAAACGGTTTTCCGGTTGAAGGCGAAGATAGGATTACACAAGCCTAGAAAATTACATCGCTTGTGTGTTGCAGAACGACAGTCTTGCTGCTGAGGTCAGCAACGAAGACTACTTGTGTATCACTGGCAACAGTAACAATGTTCACCATCCATAGACGATTCGCATACAGTACGCACTTCGATGTAAACGGCTTTATCAGAGCATAAGAGTCGAGTTGCACAACACCGCAAGGAACGATAAACTAAACTCTTCATAGTTTGCCGTTTGGCCCACTTTAGAATTTATGGCCGGCCCGGCTGTCCCGGGCCAACAAGCCTCGTCTGCGTCCACGGATTTTACTGCAAGCATTCACAGACCGCATGCTGTTCGTCGGACAGTGTCCGCCATTTTGACGTCAGTTCTCAGATGGGCTTAAAACGTTACGGCTTTATCGAGTTTGATTTGTCTCTAGTCGCTCAGATTGTCACAGAAATGATGGATAATCGTCTTGTGTGGTCATATCCTGAAATGTAAAGTCATTCCTAAAGATGAGGTGCATCCTGAGTAGTTGATAGGAGTGAACCGCAAATGGCAAGTCATGCCATGGGATTGCATCATTTGGGTGCAACATGAGGTACTCTTGACGTGCCAGCCTCATGGCATAGTGTCAAGAATCAGAGGCACGCACTTTACTTTTCTTTCATATTCCATTATGTTCCATCCTACACGTTATAACACAGCAATCAAGGGGCTGTAACCCCCCTCGTCTTATCTATATCTTGTTTTACAATCATCAAGGGGCTGTAACCCCCCTCTCTATGTCTTCACTCTGTTTTACAATTATCAAACCGCAGCAGTTACCAATACTATAAAGACGACTTACTATACGTTGTAGAAGGGCATCTTGACCTCCTTCGTTATATCTTGTCATTTGTGCTCTTGTCGCAATCGCAGTATTGCTCTCGCGTTCGTCTCGGAGACCCCTGTTAATCCTGATTATATAGGTGTTTGGCTACTCCGGTACGCTAAACCCTAACATTAGGTCAAGATCTCCCACTCCGACTCGAACCAATCCTGGCTCCCTCCCCACCCACCTCGTTACCCCAAGGATTTCGGTTTCACAAACGACGAGACACCTTCGTCTACGGAAACCAACCAGTCGAATACCTAGGCAACAATATCTGGAGAATCACAGATACACAGCAACACATCGATACTTCGGGCTTTTATAGTCAAGACATCTCTGCTCCCTCTGTACGTTCGTACATCTTTGATCCCGTAACCAACACCCGCACAGACGTCCCACTGCTAGAAGGTATTTCAACTACCCCTAGTACGGCCACCACTTCCCTTGAACCAATCCCTTTCTCTGCTCCCCCGGAACTTTTCCCACGACCAGAAATCATCCTTGAAGACGTCGCTATGACTTCCATCACTACCAAGACGCAATTCTTAAAAATCAACAAACCTTCGGAATTCGACGGAAATAAGAAAAACTTTCAAAGTTTCTTCTTATCCTGCACAAAATATCTCATCGCTTATGAAGACCTTCATGCATCCGACGCACAGAAAATCCTATTTGTCTTGTCTTTTATGACAAAAGGTACGGCTCAAGCATACAACGATCGGTATACTATGGAAAACTTGATGGGAACCATTTACCCATCGTACGCCGATTTTGTCAAAAATTTGAAAACCGAATTCGAAGACCCTCACAAAGTACGACAAGCGTACTTAGCACTTCGACAACTCAAACAAGGGACTCAAACTATAGAAGAGTATAACTCCGCATTCCTAGCTTTAGCTCATGACGCCGCTATCCCAGACGACAGAACCAAACTTGACTACTACGAACAAGGCCTCAACTCCGGCCTCGCTGACAGAATTTACAATTCCGAAGTTCCAAAAACGTTTACCGAATGGATGGAGAGGGCTACTATCTTGGACACCCAATGGCGCGCTCGAAAAGAACAAAAGAAGACTCGTAACTCCTTTTCTTCCTTTAACACTAGTCGTCCTCGATCGGATCCTAATGCAATGGATGTCGATCGACGTCGACAGATACCAGGACCGCGTCCCTTGTTAAAGAAACTGACAAATGAAGAAAGGGAAAAATTACGAAGAGAAGGAAAGTGTTTTGCTTGTCGACAATCTGGTCACATGGCCAATCTATGTCCAACGAAAACGAATAGTCCGCGTATCCGCATCACAGAAGAAACACGTCCATCTACTCCTCTTCCTTCCACCTCTTACTCAGCTCCGTACGTTCCCCCTCCTATCGCAAATCGAACACGCACTCGCGTTTCAAATATTATCGATGAAGAAGCCGAAGAAGAGCAGATGGTACCACCTACTTATGATGAAGCTACCGTCAGAAGAATCTATGAAACCATACGCGCATTACCACAGGAGGGAAGGGCGGCGTTATCTGTTATGTCAGAGGATTTTTGAAGGGTTTGAAGAATTCTACGCGTCTTCAAACCACTATACTGTACCCTGATGATCTATTACGTTCTGTCACATCAACTCATGCATTATATCTTGAAGCACAGATTAGTAATCATCGGGGAAGTCGTAGACTCGAACAACGAAAAGCCCTAGTGGACAGCGGAGCCACTAATAACTTCATACATCATCGACTCGTCACCAGACTCAAAATCCCCACGATCCCTCTAATTCGTCCCAGAATAGTTCGAAACGCGGATAACTCCGAGAACAAACTAGGACGTGTCACACACGAAGTCATCCTTAAAATGAAAATTCAAAATCACGAAGAAGAAGTAAAATTCTTCATCATCGACCTTGGATCAGACGATATCATTTTAGGGTATCCATGGCTTCAAAAACATAACCCCGATATCAATTGGGTTACTTCAAAGCTTTTATTCACACGATGTCAAAAAGCTAATTGTCAAGCCGGATCGAGAAGAACGACATCTATTCGAAAAATCAAATTCAATGCCGGTTTACCGATGGAAAAAGGAGATGAAGTCTTTATGGGACTGCCTGATGAAGAATGGGTCAAACGCATAGCTCAAGCCACAGAATTAGCCATCGCCACTACCCCCAAAATAACGGTTATACCAGACCGTTACAAAACATTCCATAAAGTATTTTCCGAAGAAGCTTCTCATTCACTTCCTCCTTTACGCGACTGGGATCATGCTATTGATTTGAAACCAGATGCAATCCCAGAAAACAACTGCAAAATCTATCCATTGAATCCAACAGAACAAGTCGCACTTGACGAGTTCATCAAAGACATGACAAAAAGAGGTTATATTCGAGATTCAAAATCTCCTTTTGCATCACCTTTCTTTTTTATCAAAAAAAAGGATGGTAAACTACGACCGGTACAAGATTATCGTCAACTGAATAGTCTAACGGTCAAAAATCAATATCCTCTTCCATTGATTGCTGACATCATTGATAAATTGAAACATGCTAAATATTTTACCAAATTTGATGTCAGATGGGGATATAACAACGTACGGATCAAAAAGGGAGACGAATGGAAGGCCGCTTTCAAAACCAATAGGGGAATGTTCGAACCTCTAGTAATGTTTTTCGGTCTCATGAACTCTCCGGCAACGTTTCAAACTATGATGAATTCGGTATTCCGTGACCTTTTAGACACGGGAAAGGTTTTCATCTATATGGACGACATCCTTATAGCCACAACAACGATAGAAGAACATCGCCAACTAACTGAATTCGTCTTACAAAGACTCGCAGATCATTCTCTTTACCTCAAACCAGAGAAATGCGAATTTGAAAAAGAACAAGTTGAGTATCTTGGACTTATCATTTCAGCAGGACAAACCGCCATGGACCCAGTCAAATTACAAGGAATCCAAAACTGGCCCATCCCTACAAAACTGAAAGAAGTACGAGCTTTTCTAGGGTTTGCAGGATTTTACCGATGTTTCATCCGTAACTTCTCACATCTTACTCGACCATTACATGATTTGACAAAAAAAGATATTCCTTGGCATTGGGATCAACCGCAACAAGACGCATTTGACCTCCTAAAGACCAAATTCCTCTCCTCCCCTGTCCTCATTTCCCCTGACGTAACTAAACCATTCCAACTAGAATGTGATGCGTCAAAACGCGCTTGTGGAGCCGTTTTATCTCAAAAAGGAGAGGATGGGTTATGGCACCCTGTTGCATTTATGTCCAAATCCTTTTCAGAAGCTGAACGTAACTATGATATCTATGACAGAGAATTATTGGCTATCATCAAGTCACTCGAAGAATGGCGACAATACCTTGAAGGCGCTCCTCATAGTATTACCATTCTTTCTGATCATAAAAATCTTGAAGTTTTCAGAGACGCTCAAAAACTATCGCGACGACAAGCTAGATGGGCCCTATATCTGACTCGTTTCGATTTTCAGATCAAACACGTCCCTGGCTCAAAGGCGGGTCGACCCGATGCATTATCGCGAAGATCGGATCATGATGATGGTAGCCATGACAACGAAGATCAAATCGTCTTAGATCCATCTTTGTTCATCCGCCCTATCTCCACTACCATCATTGACAACGCATTTTTTCCACGAATACAAGTTTGCACAAATTGGGACGAAGAAGTTTTAGACATATCACGTCTTCTTCAAGCTAACGCTTCTAGTCCAGCAAAAACTCAACTTTTACAACATTGGACGATTGAACGGGGGGTAATTTACTACTCTGGACGTCTCTATGTCCCAAAAGATGACATACTAAGACATGACATCGTCCAAAGTTTACATATTACCCCCATTGCAGGACATCCCGGACGACTCAAGATGCTAGATCTAGTACAGCGTACCTTCTGGTGGCCAAAAATGAGAAAGTATATTTTCGATTTTGTTGACGGATGTCCTATCTGTCAAGGATATAAAAACTTACCAAATAAAACTCCTATCCCCCTCCTTCCCATCAAACCTGAACCCACAGCCGAACCATTCTCCACGGTCTCCATGGACTTCATCACGCAACTCCCCCTATCACACGGCTATGACGCCATAGCGGTATTCATGGATCATGATGTAACTAAAATGACTGTAATCGCCCCCTGTCACTCCTCCATATCTGCCGCTCAAACTGCTGATCTATACAAAGATTACGTTTGGAAAAGATTTGGACTTCCTCGACGTATCATTTCAGATCGAGGATCTCAATTCACCGCAAAATTCACCAAAGAACTCTGCCAAAAACTATCCATCAAACAAGCAATGTCTACCGCCTATCATCCTCAAACTGATGGACAAACGGAACGAATGAATCAAGAACTAGAACAATATCTACGTATGTTTTGCACGGCAAGACAAGATGATTGGTCTACTCTTCTTACAACCGCAGAATTCGCGCACAACTCTCATATTCATTCCACGCTGAAATACTCGCCCTTCTTCCTCCTTATGGGATATCATCCCCGCATTCAACCCACTATTCCTGTTTCGTCCACTCTTCCATCAATCTCCGAACGACTAGTTCTATTACAAACCGTCCGAAAAGAACTAGCAGCTGCCCAATCCATCGCTCACCGAACCTGGAAATCTATCGCTAACCACCCATCATACAAAGAAAACGACCACGTTTGGTTAGACGCGACCCACCTTTCTTCCGCCTTCCCTTCCATGAAACTCGCCCCAAAGAGATACGGCCCCTTCTCTATCACCGCTGTCATCAATCCTGTAACCTATTGCTTATCGCTGCCAACCCATTGGAAGATACACCCGATCTTCCATGCGTCCCTTCTTCACCCGTATACTGAAACCGCAGCATACGGACCTCACCATACGCCACCCCCTCCGGATCTTGTAGAAGGAGAAGAGCATACCGAAGTAGAAAATATCCTCCAATCACGATGGCACCGAGGGCGTCTTCAATACTTAGTACACTGGAAGGGTTATCCTTCAACTGAAGACGAATGGCTATCGTGCCGTGATATGAAACATGCCTCGGACCTCGTAGCATCATTCCATTCACGTCATCCATCCGCTCCCCGACCTTTCACAATTCGACTCCCACCCTCTCTTACTCCCCTTAAAAGGACTTGAGAGGAGACCATAACACCCCCATCTCGTCTATGACTTTTGTGATCGATATTCTTCTTATCCTCTATATTTTTATCGTAACTTCTCTTTTTGCCTGGTATACGATACAATTGTCCTCTCTCATCGAAGCCGCCACAACTATCTGAACTATGTCTTCATCCTCCTACGATACTCGTCCCGTTTCTCCTGCCGTCCCCCACTCTCCACTCCATCGTTCTCCCACACCAGACCCCTTCGCAGATTTACCTGTTCATATTGCGCGGATGTTCCACAACCAATCCCCTATCTATCCCGAATCCGCACAAAATTCTCCTATTCTTCATCATCGTCACTCCTCTTCCCTCTCTTCGAACTCCTTACACCATAGTGATCTCTTTCCCTCGCCCCTCGTCGTCACCCCTCCTCCTGCCTTACCAGCCCACGATCGTCAAATCAAACAGAATACCAACCTCGTCAACCAGTATCACCAAACCTTTCATGCTCTCAACGGACTTAACCTTTACGACGTCGATACCATACAGATTATCGCCACTCATTTAGTCTTGGGACATCCCATGACTCCCGGCTTTTGCGACGAATGCTTTGATCGACGTCCGTCTCCTCCCCCTATTCCTGTCGCTCCAATTAACGCACAAATATTCCATGACCTACCTGCCGACTACTTCTACAACACCTTAACGCTTTTTCGCACATCTCCTGATCCCACCGTACCTGTCCTGGATATCGATCTGGGAGAAAATCCCGTCCACTACGCGGGAAGGTACGAATATCCTATGGCAGAACCGACGACGGCCAATCGCCTAAACCCTATTCATCATGCCTACGTTACCGACAAGTTCGCCCACGTAATGGTAACCTTCCCTACTAACATCCGTCTAGATCGTGCAACCCGGCTTCTGAACGATGCCGGGGTGACGGCAGACATAGATCGTTTCAGGGGATGGTACCATTGCGTTGGAGCATTAGAGGCGTTTCAGACCCACCTCACGCATCTTCTGTCACAACGACGTTGGGGCCTAGGCGAAATATCTAACCGACTCCTTAACGCTGACGCAGAAGATAGACTCCGTCCTCATATGGCTCATGGCTATATTGCACGACTTCCCTCGCCTCCCCCTTTACCCATACCCGCACCACTACCACCAGTTGGAGATATAGCGAACCGACTACGAGGAGGAGCTGCAAAATCACGGCGAAAGAAGAAGAGTCCCCTTGTCTGCTGGAGTTGTCATCAAGTAGGTCATCGGCGCACGGACTGCTTAGCAGTTCCGTTTTCTCGAGCATCGACCTCTACACGCCCTCACTACCCTCGCAATGAGAAGTACCTTTGTTGCCCTGAGTGCAACAAATGGAATGACGAACATTTAATCACGTGTGTCAGAGGACAGGAGGAACGACATGTCAGACTAGCAGAAGAAGGTTATGGTAATGATGGGTATACAGGAAATGATGCGGACGCTTATGACTGATTACTGTTTTCGAGGCGAAAAGAGCGTAGCGGAGGGGTATTGTCAAGAATCAGAGGCACGCACTTTACTTTTCTTTCATATTCCATTATGTTCCATCCTACACGTTATAACACAGCAATCAAGGGGCTGTAACCCCCCTCGTCTTATCTATATCTTGTTTTACAATCATCAAGGGGCTGTAACCCCCCTCTCTATGTCTTCACTCTGTTTTACAATTATCAAACCGCAGCAGTTACCAATACTATAAAGACGACTTACTATACGTTGTAGAAGGGCATCTTGACCTCCTTCGTT
Source organism: Albatrellus ellisii (assembly GCA_003314395.1). NCBI lineage: Eukaryota > Fungi > Basidiomycota > Agaricomycetes > Russulales > Albatrellaceae > Albatrellus > Albatrellus ellisii. The sequence goes on from QLPN01001388.1 coordinate 23,025, forward strand.
ATATCTTGTCATTTGTGCTCTTGTCGCAATCGCAGTATTGCTCTCGCGTTCGTCTCGGAGACCCCTGTTAATCCTGATTATATAGGTGTTTGGCTACTCTGGTACGCTAAACCCTAACACATAGCCACCTTACTTTGAGTCGTAAACCGAGGACAAGAAACGAGTGGCCGACAAAATCGGCAATCTACCCCCAAGCGAAGCTTGCAGATGCAGAAATTAGCTATGACTTCGGCGATATAGAAAAGTCCATCAAGGCATAGCATAGCTGCTACCTCGTGACTCGACGTCGCTATGTATGTTGCTTCAATCTCCGTGTTCACTGGGTCCATGTGCAATCATTGCAATGTGTATCTCGCGACTTCCCGGACCTCATCACGGAACGAGTGGCACCACTGTCAAAAGGTGGCATGACCAGTACTATTTAACGTTCCTTCAGACAGATGGCTTGGTGTTTGGTCGATAGTGTCTCCCCACTGCAATATATACGTTTCTTGAAGGCGCATCGGCATCACAAGCATCACGTCTCGGTGGGATTTAATGGTCTACGTCAGACAGCTATGTGCCATGATTACATGATCGAGCCTCCTACCGTCCATACTACCTTGTTGTGGCACTTCCCATTACGCATCAACAATAACAGAAGCCTGAGTGAACAAACGGACTAGAAACACCATGGTGGTGTTTCAATATGACATTGCTACCTACACTAAGGTCCTGCATCTAAACTCTGAGTACTGTCTGGAAGGTCATTGTATCACTGCCAGATCCTTGAAAGGGATCCCAATTACACCAGTCTTCAACCTTGAGGTCCATTGTACTGCTAGTATAGTGGGTAGTACTTTCAACATGTTCCACTACAGCATAGAGTGCTCAAGCATGTACATATCCCAAGGCAAGTGTGCCTGTGTGCCTGTGTGTGCCTGTGTTGTTATATTTTGGGCTGTTGAGCTCATTCCATATCCTTGTGATTTTCACCATAGGTGCTAAGAGCGGTGATTTGTACTGTGTCGGGCTGAGAGGGGAAAACAACCACAACCACAGCAATTGCTGGAGG
>QLPN01001391.1:2882-15162 GCA_003314395.1 Albatrellus ellisii
ATTGTTAAACTTTGAGATAGAGTGACTTGTGATTAAACCAGTGAGCACAACAAACACCACACTAAGTGGGGGACTAGAGTCCAAGATGAGCAACTGAAGAAAGCAGTTGTGCCACCCAGGAACTCTTTTATAGTATGCATAAAGGTGGAGTCTGAACTATAACTATGTGTACAGTATGTGTTTGGAGTTAGAACCTAAATGGATCAGGACAAAGAAAGATATGATCAAATGTAACACAAAGTCTGGAAATCTCAAGATAAGAAAATAAGATGAGATTTGGTGAAGAACCTTATATAACAACAGTCCCTCCTGATGAAGCAACTCTCTAGCTTCAACACTAAGTCAATCCCATCATGCCCTGCAGCCTTGCAACTTTCTGGACACAGAGAGACTTGGTTAGCAAGTTGGCAACTTGATCTTCAGTAGGGACATAAACTGGAGTCAGTGTCCCTGCCTCGACTGCATCCCTAAGCCAGAAATATCTCATGTCCAAGTGCTTCATCCTCCCATGGTGCTCTGGATTCTTCACCACAGAGAGAGCTGACTGATTGTCAATAAGGAAAGTGGAAGGGCCTTCAACAGGGTAGCCCAGTTCCTGCAACAAGTTCCTCATCCACATCATCTCCTTGCCTGCTTCAACAGCTGCAATGAACTCTGCCTCTGTTGTCAAAAGGGCAACAAGGGATTGTAGCTTTGAAGACCAGCTAACTGCACCTGTCCCAATGCAAAGGACATAGCCAGAAGTCAACCTAGAGGTGTCTGAGTCTCCACCATGGTCTGCATCAGTGTAGGTAATGAAGGGCTGTTGAGATTGCAAAGGGGAAGGTAAATAAGACAACTTCAAGTTGACAGTGCCCTTCAAATACTGAAGCAAGTGCTTGACTGCCTTCCAGTGCTCCATCCTGGGGTTGTTATTGAATTGACAGAGGGTGGAGACAGTGTGGGAGATGTCAGGGCAAGTGGCAGTAGCAAGGTACAGTAGGGCACCTACAGCAGAGACATATGGTATATCCTTCATTGCAACAATTTCTGCAGGAGTCTTTGGAGATAGGGCTGCTGAAAGTCGAAGTCCTGGTTGCATAGGTGTAAGGACAGGCTTGCAATCATGCATGCTGAAGTGTTTGAGTATGTCCAAGAAGGAAAGAGGTGGGTCCTAAATCTCAAAGATGGAAATGTGAAGATAGCTGCTTGATGACTGAGTGTATGACTTCAAGGGAATTAGAAGCAAGTGTGATGTCATCTACAAAGACTGGGAGAATGATTTGCACAGAGTCCTTGCTGTAAACATAAATGCTGGAGTCAACTTTAACACACTTGAAGCCCAGATCAATGAGGACAGACTGCAGCTTCTGGTACCACATACGAGATGTTTGCTTCAAGCCATAGATAGATTTCTGGAGTTGAAGGACTTGGTTAGGACTCCCTATAGCAAAACTTTCAGGCTGCTGCATATAGACCTCTTCGTCAAGATTGCCATTGATGAAGGCATGGGAGATGTCAATGGAGTGGAGGTGTAAGTCATTGAGACCAGCTAAGGCAAGAATGGTTCTAATGGCTGCAAACTTAGCTGTTGGTGCAAATGTCTCATTGAAGTTGAAACTGGGCCTTTGACTGAATCCCTTGGCAACAAGTTGAGCCTTGTACCTCTCCACAGAACCATCAGCATTCCTCTTGACCTTGAAGACCCATCTGCAACCAATTTCTTTCTGGCCAGGGGGGAGATTAGTTAATTCCCAAGTCCCATTGTGACTGTGAGCATGCAATTCTTCTTCAGCTGCTTGTGTCCACTGCTTCACATCTGAGCACCCCAAAGCTTGCCTGTATGTAGAGGGCTCTGGGCCTAACAAGGCTGCAAAGGCATGACCAGGATCTGCAAAAAATGTGCCTGGAAACTCCTCATCTTCATTGGCTTCTTCCTTGACTTGTACCTCATCTTCTTCTTCTTCAAAGCTTTCAAGAATAGGTGTAGGCTCTCTATGCACCTTCCACCACTCTCTTGGAGCCTTCCTATCTCTAGTACTATGATGCAGAGGTGTAGCCCTAGGTGCAGGAGACACAGAAGGAGCAGGGCTGACAACAGGAGACTGTGAAGGAGATTGTGTTGAAGTTGAAGGACTGCCAGAGTCAGGGCCTTCTAGAGATGAAGTCAGTGAAGCAGGAGATGAGGGAGGACTTGCTTCAATAATAGGAGGTACTGGTGCAACAGGGGGAGGTGCTGAAGAGTCTGTGTTGAGATCAGCATCCAACATATCCCTCCCATGATCTGGCACAGGCTCAGAAGGTGTAGGAAGTGCAGCAAGGGAAGGAGGAGTTGAGATAGGACTGTCCTTCCTAGCTGGGAAGTGCCTTTCATTGAAGTCAGCCCTCTCACTAATAAAGCAAGTCCTCAAAGATTGGTCCCAGAACTTCCAGCCCTTGTAGCCTGCAGGATAGCCTATAAAGACAGCCTTTTACATATTATGAGCTAGACTGTCCCTCTGATCCCTCTGCACATGCACATAAGCAGTGCAACCCCAGACTTGAAGATGGGAAACATCTGGCTTCTTGCCATGCCATAGCTCAAAGGGGGTGGTTGCTTTATGAATAGCTGAGGTGGGGAGGCAGTTCCAGACATGAACATAGGAGGCTAGGGCTTCTCCCCAAAACAATGAAGGGAGCCCAGACTCAGCTAGCATTGCAGTGATCCCCTCAGCCATAGTCCTGTTAGCCCTCTCTGCAACTCCATTCTGTTGTGGCCTGTTCCTAACAGTGTGTTGTCGAACAATACCAGCATCTGTAGTGAACTGGAGAAAGGCATTGGACATGTATTCACCACCTTTATCATCACAAAGAGTCTTGATTTTCATCCCATGGTGATTCTCAGCATATGCTTTGAATGCTTTGAAGGCCTCGAAGGTATCAGACTTAGCCTTGATAGGGAACACAGCTCTGAATCTGGTGAAGTTGTTGATGAAGGAGACCCAGTATCTGTAACCTGAGTGTGTCCAGACAGGGAGAGGACCATGGAGATCAGAGTGTACAAGCTTGAGAGGATGGGTTGTAACTGATTGTGATGAAGGAAAGGGATTGGCATGCATCTTGCCAGCCAGAGAGGGTTCGCAAATGGGGTCTGGAGGTGAAGGGGAGTTTATGAGAAGCCCAGAGATGAGATTCTGGTTCAAAATGTGCTCAATACCCCCATAATGATGGTGACAGAGTCTTCTATGCCATAGTGAAGTGTCCAGAGGCAAAGTCAATGAAGATAGAGCAGAATTGACTGCAGGAAGTGGAGTGGGGGTAGTGGTGCCTTCCAGATAGGCAGCATTAGAGTCATTGACAGAGGCTGTAAATAAAACAGAGCCATTGCGAAGGAAGTTCATGACAGTCTCCAAGATAACAACTGAGAACTGCTTGTATTGAGTGAGGAACAAGACAGAGAGGAGGTTGTTTCAAAGGTCAGGGACATGCAGGACATTGGTAAACTCGAGGGGACGAAACTGTTGACCATCTACCTCTGGAACAAACACAACTGAGCCTATTCCTGCAGAGTAAACAATGTTGTTATCTGCTAGTCGAATGGGGACTCTGTGGGTTCTGTAATTCCAAAACCAGTGTTGATTTGGAGTCATGTGGGAAGTGGCTCCAGTATCAGTACACCAAAGAGTGTTGAGACTAGGGGGAATGGCTGTGTTGGTTGATAAGGAGGTGTGAGGGGTCATGGTAGCAGTCCCAGCAAAGTAAGTAGTGAAGTCCATTGGAGTGAGATGGAGTTGATGCGATAAAGGCTTAATAGCAGAAGAGTGAGTGATGTGAATGCGGTGGAACTTGGTATACACGTGGATGGGATACTAGCAAAGGTCCCCACAATGTTTGGTAGCAATGGTGAAAGAGGTTGTTGGGATAACATTATGATTTCTAACTCCAGGAGTTGAGACTTTGATGTTATTGTGAAGGAACTGCTGGACCGAATTGGCTGACACTTTGATTGGCAATAGACGTGATGTAGGTGGAGGTCTGTACGAGATTTCAAGAGGATTGAATGCATGGATGTCAAGTTATTGAGATCACAAAGTCAGTTAGAGCACAGGGCACATAACCTGTTAAACTTCAAGATAGAGTGACTTGTGTGAGGCTGACACAAAGCCAAAGCTGAACAACTGAAGGAATACTAAAAATAGAGGACAATTGCACTTTAGCTAGTGGATATCCCAGATATATTAGCATATAGTAAAAGAGGAGAGAAGAGAGTACTGTACCTAGCAGATATCCCAGATGATCAGAACTGGGGAATAAACCACTAGGAGTCCTATGTATATATAGTATCTTAGACCATGCACAGACCATGCACAGACCATGCAGTACAGTATAGGGCCAGAGAATGAGAAAGTGAAGTAATGATGTCATATCTCATAATAGAGGGGACATGTCAGTGCTGACTGAGGCTCCACAGCAACTGTGGGAGTGATTGGTGATATTCTGCAGCAGGTGTGAGAAGGATTGGTGAGCATGTGCAGTAAGTGTGAGAAAAGGAGTCATAACTAAAGATAGAATGGGCTGATCAGAGATTGGCCAACATACGCGTCATTGGCCAATAAAGATGAAGAGAAAGAGTACGTGACAATGAGAATCGCTTCAATAGATCAGGAGCAATTGTAAGATCTATGATGATATAGATGTAAGAAAATAGAGGAAAATGAAGAGAAAAATAGGGAAAATAATAGCAGCCTGACGAATACCCCCTTCTTAAGGCAAGATGTCTCAATGAGCAAAAAATGGAGATGAACATGCATGGCAAATATCTTCTTCTTCACCTTCCATAGACTTGAAAGGAATGCCAGCAAAGAGTGATGGGGAGAGAGGAATGGTGGAGGAAGACTTGGGTAATTCTTTCAAGTCTTCATATGATTTGGGAGTAATAACTCCATCATCGTCTTCATCTGTGAGATCATCTTCATCATCAATGATGCCAAAGGGTATTTCTTCATATCCTTCATCAAGAACTGGAGGGGTGGGGATAGGTGTTTCTTCATGAAGTTGTCGAGCATAATGTGGTTGAGCCATCATCTCAGGTGAATATTCCATCTGGTAAAGGGAGTAAATGGCTACTGAATGTATCACTTGAGGATGTTCTTTATGGTACCTCTTGAGCATATGAGGAACATCTTCCATCAATACTGAAGCAGGTTCCCAAGAATTTTCCTCTGCAGGGTAGTCCTTCCATTTAACCAGATATTGAACTTTACCACAAGAAAGACAACTATTGAGGATTTCTTCGACTTCATATTCTTCAACACCATTCTTGATAATAGGAGGAGGAGGAGGAGGATGAATTTCTCGTTCGATGATGATGTCTTTGACAAAAGGACGAAGTTTGATGACATGAAATACTGGATGAATCTTCATTGTTTTGGGGAGTTTGAGTCAGTATGCATTGTTTGAAAGTACTTCAAGTACTTCATATGGTCCAAGACATTTGTGATCCAGTTTCTTCATAGGTCTGCCAGTATTGATGTTGGTAGCTTCAAGCCAAACTTTATCTCCAATGGCATAGATGGGAGTTTTGCCTCTGTGTTCATCGTAAAACTTCTTCATATCATCTGCTGCTTTCTTCAATGACACCTCTGCTTCTTCTCTGATATGTTTGAGCCCTGCTACAAATTTATCCACTGAATCAATCTTGGTAGATGTATGAGGTTCATGGCCCATTCGAGGATCTTGTCCATAGTTCAGCATGAATGGAGAATATTTTTTCACTGAATGAACGTGATTATTGTAAGCAAATTCCACCATAGGCAACCAGCTTGCCCAGTTGTTCTGTCGATGGTTGATGAAAATGCAGAAATATTGCTCAATTTCTTGATTTATTTGCTCTGTTTGTCCATCTGTCTGAGGATGATAAGCTGTAGACATAGCTGTTTGAATCCCCAGTAAATGATTCAATTCATGCATAACTTGTGATGCAAATTGAGGTCCTCTGTCTGATAACACCTTCTCTGGAAGACCATGATGTTTCTAAACATGATCTCTCATAAGGCGTGCCACTCCTTCTGCCATAATCATCTCTGTCGTTGGGATAGCATGAATCATTTTGGTGAAACAATCCATGACCATGAGAATAGAATCATTGCCTTGACTTTCAGGCAATTTAATGATGAGATCTGTAGAAATGATCTGCCAAGGACATGAAGGGATTTCATTAGGTGTCAGTTCCCCTTGAGGTTTGATAGGGAATGTCTTTATCCATTGACACAAATCGCATCCTTTGACATATTTCTCCACATATGATGCCATATTTGGGAACCAGAAATGTTGTCAAACCATTTCCAAGGTTTTCTTGTAACCTGGATGTCCTGCAAGAGGTGAATCGTGGCAGGTTTTCATCAGCTCAGCATACATTGTTTCTGGGACATAGAGTTTCCCATCATAAAAGAGTGTCTTCTTTTCATCTTCACTCCATCATGCAAATACTGCAGTTTTCCTCAAGTCTGCATCCAACTTGTCCCAAACTTTGTAGTCATGATCTTCTTTCTGTGCATCCATGATTTTTCTTCAAGATAGGGGGACTAAGAGCTGCAAGGGAAATCTTGTGTTTGAATAATTCTGGCTTGAGCAAGATGATGTTCTTGTTGTCATCTTCTACCCCCTTCTTATGGTCTGAATGTCTTGAGAGGAGATCAGGGCAAACATTGGTAGAGCCTGGTTTGTGGACCATATTGATCTGGAATCGAGACAAATAAAGAGACCAACGAGCTTGACAATGATTGAGTTTCTGGGCCATCATGAAGTATTCCAAGTTCTTGTGGTCAGTGATGACCTGGACAGGGTGGATGGAACCTTTGAGGTAGTGACGCCAAGCTTCCAAAGCACAGATGACAGCCAACATCTCTTTGTCATATATGTCATAGTTATGCTCAGCAGGCAACAAACCCTTACTGAGGTAAGCAACAGGGTGCCACTTGTTATCCTGTTGAAGCTGTGAAAGGACTGCACCAGTAGCATAACCAGAACTATCTGCTTCAACTCTGAATGGATACTGCTCATCTGGAAATACCAAAACTGGTTCAGAACACACAGCATCTTGTAAACTAGTGAACACCAACTGCTGTTCATCACCTCAATGCCACTTGACATCCTTCTGCATAAGTTCATTCAAGGGTTTAGCAATATTAGAAAACCCAAGAATAAAACAGTGATAAAAGTTGCAGAAGCCCAAAAATGAGCAGACATCATGAAGGTTCTGTGGAATTGGCCAGTCTTTGATACCCTGTACCTTGACTGGATCCATAGCAATCTTGTCAAAAGAAATCTTCAGGCCAAGGAAATCAATGGATGTCTGTTCAAACTCACATTTCTCTGGTTTGAGATAGAGTTTATTATCTGCAAGTATTTGAAGGACTTCCTGTGTGACCTTGCGATGTTCTTCCAATGTTGCTGTAAATATCAGGATGTCATCCATATAGACTACCACAACCCCTTGAGATATGAGACCACGGAACAAGTGGTTCATCATCATTTGGAAAGTGGCAGGGCTGTTGCAGAGGCCAAAGAACATAACCAAAGGTTTGAACAAACCTTTGTTAGTGACGAAGGCAGCTTTCCATTCGTCACTGTCTTTGATCCTAACATTGTTGTAGCCCCAACAAACATCCATTTTTGTGAAGTATCGCACTCCACGAAGTCGATCAATCAATTCTGAGATAAGAGGAAGAGGATAACTGTTTTTGATTGTCATGTCATTGAGCTTGCGATAGTCTTGAACAGGTTGAAGATCTCCAAATTTCTTCTTGATAAAGAAGAAAGGTGATGCCATAGGAGATTTTGAAGGATGAATATGACCGCTTTTCAGGTTTTCTTCAATGAACAACTCCAGCTGTTTTTGTTCATCCAAGGAAAGATTGTAGACTTTACCAGCTGATGGTTTTGCACCTGGTTTAAGTTCAATAGCATGATCCCAAGGATGTCTTGGAGGGAGAGAATCAAAAGCTTCTTTGTCAAATACCCATCTGAAATGATGATATGCTTTGGGTACAATGTCCTCAAAATTCTTCTTCAACTTCTTCTTTTCTGCTTCAATAGCAAGTTCTTGGCTAATATTTTGAATGGATGCCTCCATTTCCTTTTGGTCAACCATAATCATCAATATCTGATCTCCTTCTTCTTCAGCTGCTATCCTTTCTTCAGCTTCTTGATGTATAGTTTGACTTTGCTGCTTCATCAGCTTCTTGTTTGACTTCCAGACTTGCCTGTCGGCTTTGAGGCATACTTTGCATCTGCATGGGCATCTCATGAAGTGTATTTTTCCCTGTAACCAGTCAATTTCAGGGTTATGGATTTTCAACCATGATTCTCCAACAAGGACATTCTTCTTGCCCAAATTACAGACTGCAAAAGTAGCACATTCAGTATGGCCATTGATAGTCATAATAAAATCAATCATTTCTTCAATAGATCCTCCTTGATTGAGTGATCCATCAACATTGTAGACAGGAATGGGTTTTGCCAATTTTTTTGTGTTTAGGTTGTTTTTTTTGACAAATTCTTTGTCGACATATAATCCTGTAGCTCCTGAATTGAGAAGAGTGTCAACTTCCAAAACAGCCCCTGTATCCACTGTTTTGATTTTGAGTTTCATTTCAGGGAAACTGGTGACATTGAATAACATTCTTTGGACATATTCCTTTTTCTCCACAGGAGGAATAACCTGTTGCACTTGAGGCTTCACTTCAGACTGAGAACAAGATGGAACAATGTGTGTTAAATAAATTTGAGTACAAGCATTGAGACGATCAACATCCATATCATCAGTCTGAAGCATAGAAAACCTATTGTAGGATGGCAAACTTGTGCTTAGTTCCCATCCAATCCAAAACCTGACTGCTGTGCTCCACTCTTTGAGCCATTCAGATCATTCAATCTAAGACTATGTGCCTGAAACTCCTTCTGCATCTCAGCCAAGAAGTCTGCCTCATTCAGTGCATGCATCTCCTGAAGGGTCCTCGCATTCCCCCTTCATTGTTGTTGTTGCCCTTGAGGGTGCCTTGGCTCAGGACATTCTCTTGCGAAATGTCCTTCTTTTCTGCAATTAAAGCATAGTCAAGGGTGTGGTCCTCAAGCTCTATCAACATCCATTGGTTCTCCTGCAGGTGCAGCTGTGGAAGTGAATTGATGAGGGGTGAAGTTATGCTGTTGTTGCCCCTGCTGTCTTCCATATTGCTGCTGCTGCATCTGTCTTCATCCCCAAGTCGACTCAAAATTCTGCATATCCTGATATGCATATGCTCTGACTCTTGCTTGTCTAATTCATCCTTCCAGATCACCAGGGAGAGGTGTTTCGACATAACAGGACTGGAGAAGGGGTTGGTTCATCCCTTTTTTGAACAATGTGCATAACACACCATTGTGATATCCAGATGCTGTTTTGTATAAGAGGAATTCAGTGATGTATTCCTCTATGTGATGGTTCCCCTGTGAAATAGTCATCAATTTTTGTTGAGCTGTTTGTTCCTCATTATGGTCTCCAAAGGTGATCTTCATCATTGTTAAGAGCTCATTGAAATTCTTGAATGGCTTGTCATACTTGTGAGGCTCTACTCTGTAAGCCTCTATATCTCGTAAGACCCCTTTCTTCCATTCTTCTGCATATCCTCCTTTGATGTAGGACAATATAACTGTTACCTTGTCTTCGTCTTTGTATTCCAGATGTGCCCGAAGAACAAGGTAGATTTGATCCAAAAATGATTGGAACTTCTTTTTGTCACCATCAAAAGGAGTTGGTTCTGTGATGCAAACCTTGGGAAGGTGGACATGGGGTGGGAGGCCTATACCTGGCCTGGAAGAGTGACCTCCTTCTCCTGATGCTACGTGTGTCATCAGATCCATCATCACTTGTTGTTGCTGCACCAGCAGCTTCTGTTGATTCTCTATTATATTCATCATCTCCCCAAAAGTCGGTGGTTCATGCTCTTGATCCATATGAGCAAATGGAGCAGCAGATGTAGGTGCTAGAGTTGCTGCTAAGGCTGTACCAAGACTGTTGATTTCAGATTCTAAGCACTGTGATGTCGATGGTTCTTGATCTCCTAAACTCATGAATCGATTCCTCAAGTGAGATTCTGGCTCTTCGCTGTCTTCTCTGGGTGCTGGGGGAGATGGTTGTCTCCTGCTCCAAGTGTTCCACTGGTTGTTGTGAGACAGATTGACCAATGATCTGTCTGATGATTTCTATAAGTGTTCCAGTACTTCTGTGATTGAGTGATGTCAAGTTGATGGCACACTCAGTCATAAAACAGAAGCACTATATTTCTTCAATAAAATGCATGAATGATAATGCAGACAAACATGAAAATGACAAAGATCTTGAAAGAAGATATGTCTACACTAATATGTAGATGTTTGTGGACCCCCTGCAATATAAGATGTGAAGTGATGGTAGGAGTTAATGTGGAAAGTGCAATCAGGGTTAGCTCCTAGTTCTAGGAGGACTGGGGGAGGGACAAGGGAAGGGTCGTTATAGTATTGATAAAGCAAGGATCTGAAAAAGGTAGGGGGGTATCTGATATGATACCTCCTATCCTGATTCTTCCACTGCTCTGATCTTGGGTCTGGAAAGATCCAGAAAGGGAACCACTTGTAGTTTGTCGTGGGTTCATTGTGACGTTGGATGATGATGTGTGTGTGCGAAGCAAGAAGGTGACATCTGAGATGAAGGTGAGTGGTGGAAGGACAAGTGACTGGGAGGAGTGAGTAGAAATTGACATTCAAACCTTCATCTAAAAGATGCTCTGTCCTAGAGCGAGTGTGGGGGGGATGAAGGTGGTGTGTAGAAGGGGCAGGTGGTCCCTGAGCTGTCAGAAGACCCACCAAGTTCCCAGGAATCTGTGTATCATGCAAGGTCCTCCCAGAACATCCACAATTGCATATTGATCGCTCTACTCCAAGTGTCCACCACATGCATGCTGTGGAGGATGTTGCTGGGCATGAGGTGGAGGTGTAAGGGGTGAACACTGTAACAGCCCGCAACGATTTGAAGAGTGGAGGAGGGTGAGCAAGGGATGTATACTTTAGTCCACAGGCTACAGATACACTCACTCTTGTGTTTCTGCCACTTGCAGTGTTGACAGAAATGGAGAGGAGGGTGAGGGAAGAATAGTTGACGGTAGAAATGCTTCTGTTCACACTTGGGTTTGTGAATGAAGCCTATGGTGTAGAAAGGGTTGCAGACGAATTGGTGGTGAAAACACCTGTCTGTGGGAAAGGGGGGAAGAGGAAAGGTGTGGTGGGAGAGGGAGTTCTGATCAATTGTGAGGCTGATGCAAAGCCAAAGCCAAACAACTGAAGGAATACTAAAAATAGAGGACGATCGCACTTTAGCTAGCGGATATCCCAGATATATTAGTGTATAGTAAAAGAGGAGAGAAGAGAGTACTGTACCTAGTGGATATCCCAGATGATCAGAACTGGGGAATAAACCACTAAGAGTCCTATGTATATATAGTATCTTAGACCATGCACAGACCATGCACAGACCATGCAGTACAGTATAGGGCCGGAGAATGAGAAAGTGAAGTAATGATGTCATATCTTATAATAGAGGGGACATGTCAGTGCTGACTGAGGCTCCGCAGCAACTGTGGGAGTGATTGGTGATATTCTGCAGCAGGTGTGAGAAGGATTGGTGAGCATGTGCAGTAAGTGTGAGAAAAGGAGTCATAACTAAAGATAGAATGGGCTGATCAGAGATCGGCCAACATATGCATCATCAGCTGATAAAGATGGAGAGAAAGAGTATGTGACCATGAGAATCACTTCAATAGATCAGGAGCAATTGTAAGATCTATGATGATATAGACATAAGAAAATAGAGGAAAATGAAGAGAAAAATAGGGAAAATAATAGTGGCCTGACAACTTGTGATTGAACCAGTGAGCACTACAAACACCATACTAAGTGGGGGACTAGAGTCCAAGATGAGCAACTGAGTAAATAAAGTAAGAGTGAAGTAACTGTACCTAGAGTCCAAGATGAGCAACTGAAGAAAGCAGTTGTGCCACCCAGGAACTCTTTTATAGTATGCATAAAGGCGGAGTCTGAATCATAACTATGTGTACAGTATGTGTGCAGAGTTAGAACCTAAACGGATCAGGACAAAGAAAGATATGATCAAATGTAACACAAAGTCTGGAAATCTTGAGATAAGAAAATAAGATGAGAGTTGGTGAAGAACCTTATATAACAACAATAATCCCCTTGCCCCTGCATTTGCTTATTATCCTGCTCCTCTCCATTATCCTCCTCTTCCCCC
>QLPN01001393.1:0-19010 GCA_003314395.1 Albatrellus ellisii
GATGATTGTACGTTTTAGAATATATTCCCACGGATCATGGACCGATACATATGAATAGAGTTATGGAGACACTGGGTGACTTCCTGTGAGCATCTAGAAGTGCTAGATGGACTCTAGATCTAAATTTTCAAGTCCCACCCATGAACTTTCAGATTGTAGAGTTCCCCTTTAAATTGTATAAGACATATCAACTCTAAATCAATAACAATAGAATTCTAGATCATTAGATTGCCTCATCTGAAATAATACACTATGATGATGACAGCCATTTCTTGCTGCAGTCTCTGGCCAATGATGATCTCCATGAAGAGGAGTTGTTCAACATGGTGGCATTTGTGTGCCAGCAAGAGCAATTGGTGTTGGATCTCATCCTTTATTCATGCCACTGAGCAGTTCTCACTGCTATATATTTCTTATTTCTCTTATTCTCTACCCCATCTTCTTATCCATCATATATACCTAAATCTTATCTTCTTATCTCCATCTAATCACCTCCGGCTCTGCTCTTACATCTACATCTGGCTGTGCTCTTTCCCTTCTCCTTTCAGTTGCTTCTTTGTCATCACCTTTGTAGCTCTGCTACAACTCTATACCTTCATCTATATCTTTTCTTCCATTGTCATCTCTGGCTCTTCTCAGTCTTGTACCCTCATGTCTGGTACACACTCTTACTCTGTGGCTCTGCTCTGTTTCCTCCCACTCTGCATCTGCTCTTCATCCACCATGTGGACATCTACAATACATCCTTTGCTTTTTGTCCTCCTTCTAGTCACCTGCCCATTCCTGCATCATCAAATGGGCCTTCATTACTGTTGATGACTACATGCTGACTAACTGTCTCCTTCCTTTTTCGTCTCTCTACTGTACACACACACACACCTTGGCACACATATACACACACATCTCACTGTCCATTTTGCTCTGGTCCATGCACTACTGTACTTACTATATGTAGTCAGTAGCATCACTATATTGTTGAACAACTGTGTGTACTATACTATTTTTGTTTGGCTTCCTCTACTCCCACACACACTTTACATACCACACACATACATGAACTTCTATCACCTTTGACTTCACAACCCCTTGGACTGCCTACACCTCTGAGCACATTCTCACTCCACACATACTCTGGGATGATGCATGTCCCTCTACTTTAGGTAGCTGTTGTATTCCACTCTACACTCACAGTTGAAATACAAGCACCATGCAGATAAGGAAGAACAGAAAATTTCTTGCAAATGTGCTAAGGGCATGTTTCTGTACATGTACCATATTTAAGCATCTACTAAATATCAAATTGTAGGCCCAGCCCACAGCAGAAATCACAAGGATAGGGAAATCATGAGGATAGGGAGTGAATGGAGCAAGCTCAACAGCCCAAAATACAACACTCACCACTTCAACTGTATCTCTACATACTATATAAGATGGACACTTTACTACACTATCTTGTCAGACATCTTACACATTGTCTGAGTGAGTATTGTGAGGCTGATGCTATGTTGAAGCCAAACAGCTGAAGAAAGACTAAAACAACAAAAAGGATGCTTGTGCTTTGACTAGTGGATATCCCAGATGTATTAGTATATAGTAAAGAAGAAGAGGGAAGAGTACTGTACCTAGCGGATATCCCAGATGATCAGAACTGGGGAATAAACCACTAGGAGTCCTATGTATATATAGTATCCTAGAGCATGCACAGACCAAGCAGTACAGTATAGGGCTGGAGAATGAGAAAGTAAATTCATGATGTCATATCTAATAATAGAAAGGATGTGTCAGTGCTGACTGAGGCTCTGCAGCAACTGTGAGAGTGATTGGTGATACTCTGCAGCAGGTGTGAGAAGGATTGGTGAGCATGGACAGTAAGTGTGAGAAAATGAAGTATAACTAAAGATAGAACGGGCCGATTGGAGATCGGACGACATACACGTCATCGGCTGATAAAGACGAAGAGACAGAATGTATGACCGTTGGAATCGCTTTGATAGATCAGGAGCGATTGTAAGATATATGACGATAGAGGCATAAGAAAATAGAGAAAAATGAAGAGAAAAATAGGGAAAATAATAGTGGCCTGACAAGTATCTCCTCCACTCCATCTTATCACTCTCTTATACTTTCCCTGCAGCATACTTGAACCATGTTGCACCACCCTTACTGCATCTGCAACTACTTACACTCTGCTGCAGACATGTGTTGTTATATGCTGTACCGTGATGAAGGGAGAAATCAACCACAACCACAACAATGCTGGAGGGTGTGAGTCATAAGGTTCTCTAGACACCAAGGAAAAGGGAGTTTTAGTAGTTAAGCGTGATAGTGCAATGCGATTAGGATGACAGAAGGGAACACAATTCCTGTAACAGATAGGTGATATGGTGAGATAAGGGGAATGCAATGAAATGGAGAATTGACACAATGCAATGGAGAATGCAACTTGAGGGAGGATGCAATAAAGAATGCAATGCAATGGAGAATGCAATGGATGCAACACAATGGAGAATGCAACTGGATGCAATGCAAAGATGAAGGCAGCACAAAATAGATGCAACCTACAAAGAACACACTATTTCCTTGCAAATGTGGAAACACAGAGGGAAGGTTTGGGTGTGCTTTTTCACTTGTAATTCGGACAGAGAGGGAAAGTGAAATTGTGGGCAGGGGGAAATCTGCCCTTTTTGATGGATGATGCGCTATCTAAATACAAGCCTAGCTCCAAGACTGGAGCACAACAAAACACAACAGAAAATTTACAGTGTAGGGTCGATCATAGGGATATTTGAAATGAAGTGGAGTCTGGATGTGAGCGAATAAAGTATCATACTATAGTGGATGAGCAAAAGAGGAATAGTGCTGATTGCACCAAATGCTGACTTCACGACTCGTGCCTCCATGGTTACTTTGGTGGGTCTAGACCTTGCCTTTGCCTATTCGTCCTATCCCTCATTGGCTGACCCAGTATTGTTTTCCAATGCCTGTGCAAATGAGTGATTACTGCAACTGCAGATGATTGTTGTGTGTGGCATGTTAATGTCACTGTGTTCACCTAATATCACTGATTGTTGTTTTCTGGCATTACATGCGTGTGGTGCTCATCAGCGTCTGCTCACTTCCCTAATCATGTTGGGGTTCTCTGATTGCTTATCATTAACATATATCATAGTTGCCACTGTCTCCCATATCCTGCATGTACATGTATAAGAATAAGAACTATTCTAGTTCCACTCCTGCATATGGCCTGTGTTCAACAATTACCACAATGGGTATTGATGTTGAAACCTTCAAATTTATCCTTGGCTGTGGATTCTCAGCCACTTGGCATTCACTATCTATCCCTCACTCTGATGTCTCCCAATCAGTGTTGGAGTTTACAGCAATGTGTGCCAGTGAATGCACATGACGGCAAATGCATGAATGTGTGACTGCATGGCTGTGCCCCACAGACCTCTCACAGGACTCAGGGATGATATGGATGGACCCTTTAGTTATAGAAAAATTCCTTTGCATGTTTTCTTTTCCCTCAGTCTTCTACAAAGAGACTGAGGTCAGTACTTACTTTCTAAGCCATTTGTCTTATATGTTTTCTCATTATTTCTCCTGTTGAATATATTTTCTTCATTCTATAGTTGGCCATGCTCTATCCAAGTAACCTCCTTCAATAATCAGGTCACCCATGTCTCATACAATGCTCACTTGATGTGGCAGGTGCACTAGGCCTACCTAGCTACATCTCCTGCCATGTATGTGTGTGCTTGCATTCCCATACTGCAACTCTCCCACTAGCTGATTCATCATCTGTCAGACTCCTACTGCTGACCTTATTCCCTGCCATTTATATTTTCTTTTCTTTTACTTTCTTTTATGTTTTACTTTAGATATGATATGATTAGATCATCTTATCTTTCTATCTTATCTGATCTACATCTAGTCCTCTATCTTATCACAGTCCTTACTGCCACATGGGTTGGTTCTCACAGATGCTGTGCATCTGTCATCTGTACTCCCACACTTGCTGCACTTCTAGTTCCTGTTGACCTGCCCTTAGTTACTGTGCCTGGTCTGTGTACCATTCATAGTACTATAAGTAGTGAGGTAGCTAAATGAATAGACTCCAGCTTGTTACAGCTGGTTCCACCCCTTCTTCATAGCTGAGTCCTCTCACCCCTTGGCTTTGATCCAAGGCAGCTCCCAGTAAGCCCTCTTAAGGAGGCAGGGATAAGTTGGGTTTGTGGCTTTCATGACAATGCCTGTTGTCAGTTAGTCAATCCTGACATCATCCCTGTGCAACATCAATGGTACTGCCCTCCATGCATATGAGCTCATCACAGTTGTGCATGCAGGTTTGGGCAGGCAATGAAGAGGAGTTTATAACATATGATTGACAGGTAAGTGATCCCTAAAGGGGAGAGTAGAGCTGACATCTACAGCAAGTGGAAGTGAGAGGTGTGAGTGCAGTATGGCAACACAGCATAGTAAGAGAGCTGCAGGGGTGTGTAAGAAGGAGAATAAGATGGGAATAAGAGAGTACTCACTCAGACAGATTGTAAGACATCTGAGGAGATGTAAGGTATGTGGTCCATCTTATATAGTGTGTGCCCTGTAAGGTTGGAGCAGAGAGTGTGAAGTAAAGTACAAGGATGCCCATAGTAAGGGCAATGCACATCATGCAGAGTAATAGGTGGAGTGTGACAGCACAGAGTGAATGTGACATATGTCACATGAAATGGAGGTGACACATGTCACATGGAGTAGTAAGTGGGGACATAAGTGTACATGTGTATGTGTAGATGGAGCAAGCATCCAGTGAGTGAGGGGTACACCAAATGGAGATGATAAAGATGTACAGTGATCAGCATCACATGCATGTAACACCAGAAAATGACCATCAGCAACATCAGGCAAACACAGCAACATTGATGCACTGCATGTGACAATCATATGCAGTCACATCAATCACACATTTGTTCAGGCATCAGAATACAGTATTGGGTTTGGCTGACAAGAAGCAGGACTGATAGAACAAATAGGCTGAGGCATGGTCCAGGCCTGCCAAAGTAACCATGGAGTCATGAGTCATGAAGTCAGCATTTGGTGTGATCAGTGCTTTTCCTCTTTTGCTCATCCAGTATAGTATGATACTTTATGCATTCATGTCCAGACTCCACCTCATCTCAAATATCCCTATAATCAACCCTACATTGTAAATTTTCTGTTTTGTTTTGTTGTGCTCCAGCCTTGGAGCTAGACTTGTATTTAGATGGTGCATTGCCCATCAGAAAGGAATAGATTTCCCCCACCCATGATTTGTCTCTCCTTCCCCATCTGAGTCAGATTGCAAGAAAGTGCACTGCACTCCTCCCTCCATGTAACTTACAATCAAGAAAGTGTGCATGCCCCATAAGCTGCATTTATTATTGCATTGTGTTTGCCATTACATTGTGTCTGCATTCTCTATTGCATTGCATCTGTGTTGTATTTTGTGTTCTTTTCTGCATTGCATTGCATCTACTACTGCATTGTCATTGTTGTGATTATTGTGTCATGTCTGTGTCATATAACCCTTTTTGTTGCCCCATCACATTGTGTTATTGCATTTATTATGCTAAACCACTAACTTCTACAACTTTAGTGTCTAGAGAAGCTTATGACTTGCATCCCTCAGCAATCGTTGTGGTTATGGTTGTAGTTTCTGCCATCAGCACTGATCAGTGCATACCTCATAGGTCACATTTATTATTGCATTGTGTTCTCTATTGCATTGCATTGAGTTCTATATTGCATTGCATTATCTATTATTCCCATTGCTGGGCTTACAGTGTTGTGTTTCTGTCACATTACTTGCACTAAACTACTAACTTCTACAACTTTGGTGTCAAGAGAATCTTATGACTTGTACCCCTTGGCAATTGTTGTGGTTGTGGTTGTAGTCTCTGCCATCACAATACCACAGCACATATCAATGAAAAGGCAGAAAAACTCACAACAGTCACCACAGTCATTCATCCCCCTGGCCACTACACAGCCATCAACACAGCCACTGATGATGGCACTGCAGCAGGTGTTGCAGCCACAGGTTGTGCCCATGCTGCCTCCTGCACTTTTGCTTTTGGTGCAGAGCAAGATGCTCTGCTGGCAGCCCATACATGTGCACCATATAGGCATGGCAGCTGCATCTGCCACATCCTCATGTACCTACCTGTCAAGCATGTAAATTACTGAGCCATATGCAAACTTCCAGCAGGTTTGAGCATCTTGCATTTGTCAAAGTGCATACAACAGAATTTTGGGGGTAAATGACAAATAGGATGAGACAGTGGTAGGAATGAGAACAAAGATTTGGATCTGTTGGAGTGAGATCTCATGCATGGTTGAGTTCAGATAGTGAAGTACAAGGCCTCTGAATCCAGTGGGGTGGGGGCATGTAGGATGGCAAGGGGCTTGGCAGTGATGGGCATGCCATGGCACTGCTCAAGGGTAGTGACAGCATGGACATTTGCCTGGAAGAGGTGTGTGCCAGGACTTGTGTGTTGGAGATCAGGTCTGTGCTTATGTGACCTTGCAGCATGGGTGCAATGTGGTCTAGGCACATAAAAATAGGTTATTTTGTTTTGTGCACCTTTGTGTGATTGCCTAACCTTTTATGTCAGGCCACTATTATTCTCCATATTTTTCTCTTCATTTTTCCTATTTTTCTTATGTCTCTATCACTATAGATCTTACAATCACTCTTGATCTATCAAAGCAATTCCCATGGTCATGCATTCCTTTGTTCATCTTTATCAGCCAGTGACACACCTGTTGTCAGATCCAAGATCAGCCTGCTTATGAGATAGTTATGACAGTTTTTCTCATGGTTACTGCAGAATCTTTCTAATTGTTCTCACAGTTGCTGCACTTATTGTACAGCACTTACATGTCCCTTTGATTGTTAGCTATGGCCTCATTGCTTATTGTTATTGTTCTCATACTCTGGTCCTATAGCATATAGCATGGTCTGTGCACTAGTTCCAATACTATATATACAGTAGTTCACTTAGTGTTTTCTCCCCAGTTCTGATCATCTGGGATATCCACTAGGTGTAGTAGCCTCTAGTTCTTTCTTGTCTTACATTACTGATTATATATCTGGGATATCAACTAGCTTGAAGCATCATTAATCCTTTTGTTGTTTTAGCCTTTTCTTCAGTTGTTTGGCTTCAACATTAGCATTGGCCTCACATTTTACCCTGCACCCCCCTAGAACAAGCATGCCATTTTGCAAGTGTTTGAGCATCTATTTCAATATTGTGTGATGTACATAGCACCACAGCAAAGAATTCTGCAAGGGCAGACATTTATTGAGCCATAATTCTGGGTCTTGGCATCTCAGCAAAACAATCTAGAGTACTGATTTCAAGTTCACAGAATCTGGAGGGGGGGTACCCCCCCAGATTTAAGGTTTAGAGACCACCTCCAGCTCTATACTGGATTACAAAGTCTCAGCTACATCAGTGTCTTGGCTGTTTAGGTCTAGAGTCCATCAGGGGCTTCTAGAACCTCACATAATCCTCATTGTGGTAATGAAGGCCCATTTGCTCTTGCTGGCACACAAATGCCACCATGTTGGACAACTCCTCTTCATGGAGATCATCATTGGCCAGAGACTGCAGCAAGAAATGGCTGTCATCATCATAGTGTATTATTCCAAATGAGGCAATCTAATGATCTAGAATTCTATTGTTATTGATTTAGAGTTGATATGTCTTATACAATTTAAAGGGGAACTCTACAATTTGAAAGTTCATGGGTGGGACTTGAAAATTTAGATCTAGAGTCCATCTAGCACTTCTAGATGCTCACAGGAAGTCACCCAGTGTCTCCATCTATATTATTAGGGGAGGTCAGTTTGTAAGCAGTCCCATATTAGGGAAAAACCAAGTGTAATGAGGCCGACATGTGGTTTTTTTGTGTTTGAAGCACTGCTATGAAGACTGTCCTCCCCTGGTGTGGCATGCCACACATGGCAGCATGGCACAGGTGTGGCAACACAGCATGCACATGGCAGTTGTGCCAGTGCATGTGTCTGGCTTTTTACAACCACTCACACTGCTTCTCACTGCCCCCATGCATGTACTGGCTGCCCACCACTGCCATTTACTGCATGCATCTATGGGCTATTCATCATACCTGAGCTTCTACCCCCACACTACATGCATTTGGCTGCTCATCACTGCCAAGTGTTGTATGTGCTGGCTACTCACCACCACCATGTGCTGCATAGCCTGGCTGCTTATTATATTATATGAAAAAACAGATTGCATGCAAGAGCTGACTTATGTGCTATCCCACAGAATATGATACCCCCCCTCTAATGCTGCCACTGTACCAGCACAGTGCAGCAACTTGCTGGCCCACCACCTGCATCCACTGAAGAGGATGTGGAGCCATTGGTATGTCCATCCTCCTGTGCCCCCTGCATGCCTGTGCTGCTGCTGTGTCAACAGTGTGCAGCCATGTTGCCACTGTGTCAATAGCATGCAGCTCTCTGTGAGGTTGAGCAGCTGCATGCAGTCTCCTACCTACCACCTGTGTGCAGTGTCCTACCCCACCTGTGCATGGTCCCATATTGCCCATGTGCAGCATCTGACCCAACCCATGCATGGTGTCCTACCCTGTGTGTGGTCCCTACCACCTGTGCACAGTCTCCTACCCCACCTGCATGGTGTCCTACCACCCACCTGCATGGTCCCCTACCACCTGCATGCAGTCTCCTATCCCACCCATGTGCAGTGTCTTACCACCTGTGCATGCAGTCTCATACTGCACATGGTCCCTACCACCTGCACATGGTGTCCTACCCCACCCATGCATGGTCCCCTACTGACTGCATGTGGTCCCATGCCACCTGCACACATGGTCCCTACCACCTGCATGCATGGGGTCTCTTACCACCCACATGTGCAGTCTCCAACCCCACCCACATGTGGTCCCTACCACCTGTGCATGCGGTGTCCTACCCCACCTGCACAGTCCCCTACCACCCATGTGTGCAGTCTCCTATCCCACCCACACACAGTGTCTTACCACCTGCATGCATGGTGTCCTACCACCTGCATGCACAGTGTCCTACCCCACCCATGTGCATGGTCCCATATGACCTGTGTGGTCCCCTACCACCTGTGCAGGGTCTCCTACCACACCCACACATGGGATCACCTACCACCCACACACAGTCCCCTACCCATGCAGTGTCCTACCACCCACATGGGTGGTCCCCTACCACTGCACATGGCATCCTACCACCTGTCCATGCAGTCCCCTACTGCCTGTGCATGTGGTCTCCTACCACACCCATGCACAGGGTCTCCTACCACCCATGTGTGGTCCCATGCACATGGTGTCCTACCCCACACACAGTCCCTACCACCTGTGCACAGTCTTTAACCACACCTATGCATGGGGTCTCCTACCACCTGCATGTGGTGTCCTACCCCACCCACCCATGCATGGTCCCTACCATCCTCACACACAGTCCCCTACCACCTGCACACAAGGTGTCCTACCACCTGCATGTGGGGTCTCCACCCATGCAAAGCCCTTTACTGTCCATGCCACCACAGTATGAACAGTGCAGCCACCACTGCACAGTGTGCCACATTTGTTCCTTTCTTTCTTTATCCTCAACTCATATAGAAACCCTCAACTTCCCTACAACATCACAGGTGTGTCTTCTGTCAACAGAACTATCAATTATATTCAACTTTCTGTCTATTGTTCATCTACTTCTGCTTATCTATCATTGTTTCCTTTATTCTGTGTTGCTACATATATCTTCAACTGTGATCATGTCTTATTAGTTGATATTTCAATCCAACAGGTGTTTACTCTATCTTCACATTTTGCAAATCTCTTGGTGAGTTCTGTTGATACTATCTTTTTAAACAATAACATGTTAGGCAGAATGTTCAGACTATGTTTTTCTGTATTGAATCATGCTACTGTATATGAGTATCATTGTGCCTGCAAGTAGGCTGGGTACTTTAGCTGTATAGCCATGTTGGCCTCCTATTATTATGCATCTACACTTAAATGCTTTGGCAATGTTGATTACCATATTTTCTCTTTTATTTTCTGGCAATCATCTCTTTCACAGGTGCAGAGTTCCTGTGTTGATGGACAGGGACATGTATGAGTAGTGATCATTGTCAGTACAATGCACCTACATAGGCTTTGCCAATAGGTATGCCTGGGTATGGCTATGGCTATGGCTATGGCTATGGGTTTTCATAGCTGATAGCCAGTGATAATCAACAGGGATGGGGACAGGACAGGGACATTGACAAGGTCTGTTGCAACTTATGTATAATAACACAGATAAATGTTTGATTATGTCTTATTCAGTCAATGTTGCAACACAACAGGTCTATACTTTACAGCTAGAGAGGCAATTGGAATTGGTCTGTAAATTGGACTGGGTCTGTAGATAGATAGAGTATGGTTTCCTTTTATTTTCTATTGCAACAACCTACATATACTTTCACATGTGATGCTCTATAACTTGGTGTTGCAACACAACAGGTCTTTACACTAGGGACAGGGACAGGGATAAGGATAGGGACAGGGCATGGACAGGGATTGGACAGGGACATTGGTGAGGAGTGTTGCAACTTATTTAACTATGTCTGATTCAGTTAATGTTGCAATGCAATAGGTCTTTACTTTATAGCTGGAGAGGTAACTGGAATTGGCAATGTGTCAACTGGAGAGATAATTGGAATTGGTCTGTAAATTGGACTTGGTCTGTAGATAGATAGAGTACTATTTTCTTTTATTTTCTGTTGCAACAACCTATGTATACTTTCACAGATGATGCTTTATAAGTCAATGTTACAATGCAACAGGTTTTTACACTAGTCTATATTATTAGGGGAGCTCAGTTTGTAAGCAGTCCCATATTAGGGAAAAACTGAGTGTAACAAGGCTGACACATGGTTTTTTTGAGTTCGAAGCACTGCTGCTAAGACTGTCCTCCCCTGGTGTGGCATGCTGCACACAGCAGTGTGGCATGAGTGTGGCACACCACACCCAGTGTGCCAGCACAACAAGTGGCACTGCACAGCAGCATGTCCTGGCTTCACACCCTCCCTCCCATGCTGCTGTGCTTGCTCACTGCCCACATCCACTCAAGAGGACATGGGGAATTGGTATGTCCCTTCCCTTTCTTCTGGAATGTCTCCTGTGCATAGATGCATTTTTTCATTGTGGTGTAGGTGGGCCCAGCAGCACATGGTGTTCAGCAAGCCACTCAGCATGCAGGTGGTCATCATGGTGAAGCTAGCAGCCATGACTGTGCAGGTGGAGGCAGAGCAGAACTGGCTCAAGAGCATCATGCACCAGATGAACAATGTGCACCCCCTCCCCTTCAATCAAAAACATATGCACCAAACATGTCCCTCTGACCTCTCTCACAGATGTCATATGCAGAACAAGCTGACAAGCTTGCAGGGCCCATCAGCCTGTTTAAGCAGTGCATCACCCTCCACACTCATCTACTGACTGTCATGACTGACATGCTGAGGATGCCACCACAGGTTCATCACACACTCTGGGTGCAAGATGGTGGGGGATGCAACACAGATATTTGGCAGGTGGGTGATCACAAAGACAGGGATGGGCCAATTCATCAAAAACATGCATCCTGTGCCCTCTCTATCACATTTTTCTCCCATCCTGCATTTCACAACCAACCTCCACCCCCCACTGCCTTCTGTGCTCACCATCTGCATCCTGCACAGTTCCACTGCACATTGCCATACAATGCAATCCTGTTGGGGGCATGCTGTCTGACAAGGATCCTGCAGTGTTGAAGACAAATTTTATCACAAAGTATGTCATTATGATTGCCAATCCTGTTTAGAATGTCTCAGGTTTTGCAGAGAGTCACCAGGGAACTTTGCAAGACTATACAAACAACATGTGTTGGAGGGTGGGCACCTTATCAAACTCAGACCAGGAAATGATGACACTGCTCAGGATGTGCTGGCAGTGTGGCCAGGTGTGTTCTCAGCATGATGAGGATACAATACACACACTGAAGGAAGAATGCATTCTGTAGGTGGTCTACAGGTTGGCAGTGGTATCAATGAAGATAACACATTAAAATGGCTGGAGTATGGTGCCAGCAAGGTGAATGATGTTGTGCTGCTGATGCACCATATGATCTTACTGCTCTCTGAGCACAGGTTATCATGACTTCATACCTCTTTCCAGAAATGAAGTTCTCCCTCTCATGATTGCAAACCATTTCTTTGCTGGTGGGTAAAGACCATTTTGAGGGACTATATGTTCCATCATCAGAACTATCAATTACATTTAAGTTGTGCCTATTGTACATCTACTTCTATCATTGTAATAATTATACACATAATTGCAATCATACAACATACTCTATCTACAAAAACCTTAGTGAGTTCTGTTCACACATGAAGCAGTATGGTGCAGTGTGGTGAAGGATGTGTGCAAGCCCTACACATATATTGATGTGGTGCAGTACACGTGGCACATCATCAAAGTGACTTCATTGATCTCTCTTCTTCCCTCTTTCCACCTGCCTACTCTGAGCTCTCTCTGTCTGGCTTATCTTATTAAACTGTTTCTCTCTCTTTTGTGAAGAAACATTTCACTTCCTTTCTGTCCAAAGCTTGCTTTGGGTGGTTCTTTCAGAGAGACCAAGCCTATAGATTTGTGAAGTCTACCAGCATGGCCTTAGTTTGCTGTTGCCAAAGGCAGTTGTTCATTCAATTGCTGGACCTCTCTCAATCTGTGGTGTTCAGCTGCTTGCTCTCAACCTCACTTCCACCTGTCTAATAGAAAAGGGGTGATACCTGAGTTGCACCTTTTATAATAAAGGCATAAGCATTGTGATCTGACACTGCCTTATGGTGATTTCCTTGACTGTGACTATCTGGGGTGTGTGGAGGATCTGGCAACTCTATCTCTGGCTCTGTCTCTGGCTCTGGCTCTGGCTCTGTCTCTGTCTCTGGCTCTTGGTTTTTTTCACAGCTGCCTTTCTTCTTTTAAATGGATAATACCTCAAGGCATATTTCTTTATTCATTTCTATCCCTCATCCTTTTCTAAATATCTGTATATTCTCTTACAGCCCTGGATCTCTTCAATATGAAACACCACCCCCAGATGCACAGCAACATGCTCAATTGCCTGGGTATGTTTCTCCTTTTGTTTTCATCCTTTTTTTCTTTGCTAACATTTCGTGATCTTTTCAGTCCAGAACTGCCTGATGCCAATCAAAGCCCTGAGATCCAGCATGAGGATGCAGATCAGAGGTATGTCATCATGCATCACATAGACCTCTCAATTCTGTGTAACTGACTCCATCCCTCCTTTTCCTTATATCACCACCACACACCCCTGAGCACACTCACCAAGCTCAGCGTGAGCAAGATAGGAGGCAACATGAGCAACAAATGACACCACCATCATCACATTGTGCCCAGCAAAGGGATCCTCCTGTGGGAAATATCCCACAGCCTAACTTTGACCAAGTGCCACAGGCTGCTCCTCTCCCTACCCCCCTCCCCCAGAACCCTCCTGCTCCTGCATATCCTGCTCCCATCCCACATAATCCCCTTGGCCCTGCATTTGCTTATTATCCTGCTCCTCTCCACCCACATTATCCTCCTCTTCCCCCTCCAGCATGGCAATATCAGGCTTTGCAATATTATATCCCCCCTAATTATAATCCAGCACAATACCTGTATCACCACCAACAACCATAAGGATATCAACCTGGGGTACCTATACCTATGCATTCCCTTCATCACCCACATCATCCACCTTTCCCTGTTCAAGGGTATCCTGGGGTTCCTGGACCTGCCAATCCACCACAGCAGCAGCAGCACATCAATCATGATCAACAATTGCATCAGGGCTTTGAACAGCATCATGCTGAGCAGGTAAATCAGCACAAAGCACAGGCTGCAGCTGGGAGAAATCAATCTGCAAATGTCAGGGATCACAGAAGCAATCTTGGAGGGCAGCATGTACAGGTCAGTCATATTGTGGTATATATGTAAAATCTGATTACAATCTAATCTGGACTTATATCCTTGCATCAGGTCTTGGAGCAGCAAGTCACAGAAAATGCACAGGGGATTGCAGCAGCACATCCACAACAGCCAGCACAGGTCAGTAATTGCAACACATATATTTAAATTAGATCATGGGCTCATTTGTGCTGATTTTTTTAGGAGGAGCAAACTCGAGGACAGGTGCAGCAAGCAGCACAGGACCAGCATCAGCATCAGCATCAGCAGCTATCTCAGGAGCATGCCCAGGATGTGGACTTCAATATCCAAATGTCTCAGCATCATGAGCCTCAGCAAAATGATCCTGAAGTGAATCAGCCACAGCCTCCTGCACCCCCTCCACTCCCCATCCCTCTGGCTGTCAGGGATATCATGAGCCTGAACACTGCCATAACCTTGGTCCCATGGATAAGGAATGCCTTCACTGTCATGCCCTTCACTTTCTGTCTGAGAAGTTGGCAAGATCATCTAATATCCATCCTCAATTTGGCACATGCTGCCTGCAGGGCCAGATCCAGCTCCCTCCCTTTGCTCAGCCACCACCCACCCTCTCCAAGTTGTTAAAGGGCAGTGATCCACTTGCAAAAAGGTTCAGGAGCAACATATGCCCAGCTCTATGTCATTGATCCTGACCTTGCTGTGAATGCGTGCTTGGCCAACAACCCTAATCTTGACCCATCCACCATGACTGATCTCCATGCCATGCTGCTTGCCAACAACCCTTACATCAACATGTACAGGCAAGCTCATGACATCCTCAAGGACAAGGCTCCAGAAGAGCAGGTCAATGTGGCTGTTTGCATCACTGTGGATCCCAACACAGATCTGCACAGATACAATGCTCCCACTGCAAAGGAGATTGCTGCCATCATTCATGGGAGTGGAGGAGCACAAGTGGACTTGCATTGTGATATTGTTGTGCACCTGCATGGAGGTAGCCTTAGGAGGATCAGCCATCTGCATCACAGTTATTCACCACTGCACTATGTCCTCCTATTCCCCAAAGGTAACTCTGGCTTCCACATCAAGATACCATCACAGCCAGGCCCAAGTGGTCAGATGCACTCCAAAACTGTCTCCCAGCAGTCCTACTATGGGTACCATGCCTTCACCAGACTCAATGAGACAGACATCCTCTTTTGCAGTGGCAAGCTCTTCCAGCAATATTTGGTGGATGCCTGGGCATCAATTGAGGAGACAAACCTGTACTGGATCAGAACTCATCAAAAAGACATATGTGCAGATCCCTACAAAGGGCTTCAGGATGCAGTCCATGGCAACCAGGATGGTGCTCCAGTCAATCTTGGACAGCAGGGTCAGTGCATTATCCTCCCCTCCACCCACCAGGGCAGTGCCAGGCACATGTTCCAGCTCTTCCAGGACTCCATGGCCATTTGTTGTTATGGGCGCAAACCAGACATCTTCCTCACCATGACTGCAAACCCCAACTGGCCTGAGATCCAAGA
This sequence comes from Albatrellus ellisii, assembly GCA_003314395.1. Lineage (NCBI taxonomy): Eukaryota > Fungi > Basidiomycota > Agaricomycetes > Russulales > Albatrellaceae > Albatrellus > Albatrellus ellisii. Next base: position 15,558 of record QLPN01001393.1, read on the forward strand.
GGCCCTCCTCAAGTATGATGATGGCACATCCCAGACTGCTGCAGATTGTTGCTCATGTCTTCAACCAGAAGAAGAAAGCCCTGCTGGATGATATCAAAGCTGGGCTGTTTGGAGAGCTGGCTGGCAGTGTCTACACCATAGAGTTCCAGAAGTGTGGCCTCCCTCATATGCATCTCCTCATCTTCCTGACGGCCCCATACAAGATCCACAATGCCAATCATGTGGACAGCATTGTCTCAGCACAACTCCCTGATCCTATCCTCCATCCAAAGCTCCATGAGTGTGTCACCAAGTACATGCTTCATGGCCCCTGTGGTGCTCCTGACCATGTGAAAGCCCCTTGCATGAAGAAGGACAACAACCAGCAATGGTTGTGCAGCAAGCACTACCCCAAAGGCTTTTCTGAGGAGACTCACTTTGGGGAGGATGGATATCCAGTCTATGCCAGGCCAGACAATGGGCACACCTTCACAAAGCATCTCAGTCAAAACAAAGTCCATATGTTCACCAACTGTGATGTCATCCCCTATAACCCCTACCTGCTTGCAAAATATGCCTGCCACATCAATCTGGAGGTCTGTGCATCAGTCAAGGCAGTCAAGTACATCCATAAGTACATCTACAAGGGTCCAGATCAGGCTACTGTGCAGGTTGGGGATGTGGATGAAGTCCAGGACTACATTGATGTGTGCTACATTGGTCCTTCAGAGGCATGCTGGCACATGATTGAGTTCTCCATGCACCAGGAGCTCCCCACAGTCTATTGCCTTCCTATCCATGTGGAGAATGAGCAGCAGGTCTACTTCCAAGCAAGTGATGACCCTGAGGAAGTCCTGGAGCCCCCCTCTGCCAAGAAGACACACCTGACAGAGTGGTTCAAGGCCAACCAGCAGTATCCTGACAGTGCCTGCCAGTACTTCTACCAGGACTTTCCTCAGCACTTTGTGTGGGAACAGAAGGGGCATCAGTGGAAGCCAAGACAGAGGGGTTTTGCCATTGGTCACATGTACTTTGTCCATCAATCTGCTGGGGAGTGCTTCTACCTCAGGATGCTTCTCACCATCATCAAGGGGGCAACAGACTGGAAGGATCTGCACACTTGCAATGGGGTGGTCCATGCAACATACAAGGCTGCCTGTCTTGCTAGAGGTCTCCTGGAGGATGATAGTGAATGGGATCAGTGCCTGCAAGAGGCTGGGGAGATGCAGACTGGTGGTCAACTGCACTCTCTCTTTGCCTCCATCCTCTCCCACAATATCCCATCTAACCCTGCCATCCTGTGGGATCATCACAAAGCAAAACTATGTGATGATTTGCACCATGCCCTTATCACCCATCACAATATCCCTGATCCTACTGAGGAGCAAGTCCATGACTATGGCCTCTATCTCCTTGACAAGATCCTCAGCAAGATGGGCAAGCACCTCCTTGACTTCCCTCCCATGCCACTCCCCCAGCACAACTGGCAAGTTCTTGGCAACCTCCTTCTGCAAGATGAGCTTGATCATGACATCTATGACCTCACCCTGCAAGTTGAAGATCACTACTCTACCTTCAATGAGGAGCAGAAGTCTGCCTTTGATGCTATCATGGCCTCTGTTGATGGGAACCAGGGCAAGATCTTTTTCCTCCACAGTGCAGGAGGTTGTGGCAAGACATTCCTGTGCAACACCATTGCTGCTGCTGTGCATTCCAAGGGCAAGGCTGCTCTCTGTGTTGCCTCCTCAGGCATAGCTTCACTTCTCCTGGATGGAGGTTGCACTGCCCACTCTCGCTTCAAGATCCCCATCTCCCTCCATGAAACCTCCACCTGCAATCTGAAGCACAACTCTGACCATGAAGGGCTGCTGAAGGAGACTGGGATCACCATCTGGGATGAGGCACCTATGCAGCATCGCTATGCCATGGAAGCTTTGGATCACACCTTGCAAGACCTGCTGGAGGATGGGGTTGTATTTGGAGGGATCACTGTGCTCTTTGGTGGGGACTTTCACCAAATCCTGCCTGTTATTCCCAAGGGCTCCAGGCAGCAGATAGTCAATGCCTCCCTCTGTCACTCCCAGCTCTGGAAGAGCATCACCATCCTCCACCTCAAGCAGAACATGTGTCTTGACCACACTCTACACAGTGCTGCTTTTGCTCAGTGGTTGCTTCAAGTTGGTGCTGGAGGCCAAAACCCATCCATCAAACTCCCCACCAGCATGTCCCTCCCAGAGAACACTGTCCAGATGCTCATTGACTCCATCTACCCTGGGATTGCAGATGCAGAGGGGAAGCCTGACCACTATTTCTTGGAGTGCACCATACTCTCCTCCAAGAATGACACTGTTGATGATCTCAACTCTGCTATCCTTGCTCAATTTCCTGGAGAAGATACCAGCCTGTTCAGTGTTGACAAAGTCAGGAGTGGCCAGGAAGACTACCCCATTGAATATCTCAACTCCCTCAATGTCTCTGGCATCCCCCTTGCCCACCTTCATGTCAAAGTTGGCTGTCCCCTCATGCTCCTCAGGAATATGGACCCATCCCATGGACTCTGCAATGGGACTTGCCTATTGCTGCTGGAGGTCAAACCACATGTTCTCAGGTGTTGCATCTTGGGTGGCAAGCATGCAGGCAGGATTGTGTTCATCCCCAGGATGGTCTTGGAGCCCTCTGAAGAGTCACTACCCATTCCTCTATCATGCTGCCAATTCCCAGTTCCCCTTGCCTTTGCCATGACCATCAACAAGTCACAAGGTCAATCAGTCAGTCATGTTGGATTGGACTTGCACTCTGGAGTTTTTGCCCATGGCCAACTCTATGTTGCATTGTCATGCTGCACATCTGGGGACAGGATCAAGGTCCTCTTTCCTGAGGGTTCCCAGGGGGGGTCAACCTTGAATGTGGTGTATCCTGAGGTTTTGCAGAATATCTTGCCAGGGCCTTGGTGAGTTTTGTTGCTAATAGACTATATGACATTTTCTAATTTGATGTGGTGTAGAAGAAGCAGCAGCAGCAGCAGCAAAACAGGGAGTGGAGTGTTCAGGCAAGATTGGTTTCTGTACTGGATTGGTAAATTGTACTGTTGAATTGCACTGTTGTATTGTACTCACCGATTTTCTCTCTCCTAGGTGAGGGCACAGGGTTCATGGTGGAAGGGGATTGGTGTATTGGTTTGGAAATTGGAGTTGGTTTGTGAACTGGGATGGTCTGTAAATAGATAGAGAAATGTTTCCTTTTATTCCCTATTGGAACAGCATATGCATACCTCTTATTCTCTGGATACTCCTTAGTCTGTAAATGGGTAGAGCACTGTTTCCTTTTATTTTCTGTTGCAACAACCTATGTATACTTTCACAGATGATGTCTTATAACTTGATGTTGCAATGCAACAGGTTTTTACACTAGTAACTCTATTCATATGTATCGGTCCATGATCCGTGGGAATATATTCTAAAACGTACAATCATC
>QLPN01001396.1:0-16174 GCA_003314395.1 Albatrellus ellisii
TTGTGGGGGAGATAAATCGATGTGGCACTGGAAAGTGAGTGAGATTTGGTTCTGGTGGCCAGTCCCTAACTACATGTCACCACGCTTCTCAGGTGTATCCAGACAACATGCAGGTTTCGTTTTGTCATCTCATTTTGCACAGGTTGATGATGTATGTGTGAACGCAGGCTTGAGCCAACAAAGAGAAAGAATAAGTTTGTGATGTGGGTGGTAGTGAGGGCATATTGGTAAGTGGTGCACATTAAGGCACAGAGTGGGGAGGCATGGTACAACATTGTGTATAATGCCATGGGGTTGTAGTAAGTGGGGGTGTCACCTTATGTAGTGTTAGTGGGCTAAGGTTGAAGTGGAGTTTGTATGTGGGGGTGCAGTACGTGCTACACAAATGTGGGCTAGTTATGTAAGTAGTCAGAACGTGCGTCAGTTAAGATGTAAAGAAGACGTATGTAAGTAAAACATAGTGAATCTGAACAGTTACCATCGGTATTTCCAACAGTATGTGCTATTCCCTGCATGGCATGTATCTGCACCAGCTCGCTGTAGCGGTCACTGGATTATCCATATTGGCATTGTCATCATTCAAGGATGAACACCCACCACTGCTTCATTCCCTAATTGTTTCATGGCTTGTTCTCATTATACCAGCATGTCTTTTCTGTTTTGTTATTGTAAAAAAATCATGATGTCCTGTTGCCTGCCTGGCCATGCAGCCGACAAAGCGCTCCTCCGTCGCACACAGTAAGTGCAATCATTAACCAAGTCATCAACCTATACTATTGTCATGCATGGGACCAATATTGAACTTCTCACATTGCCACAGGCGAGAGAATTGTCCACTCCCACCATGCTCTGAGACACTGAATTGTAGGTACCCCATCAATGTTCTTTGATTATCTATGGTGGGAAAGTGGATAAATGTTGCAAGTTGCAGGTCAACATAACAAGTCAAGCTTGCTGTTGACTGGGTATATAAGGTCTATGGAGGTGACGAATTGTTTAGCACAGACCCCACCGAGCTTGTATCAGCTCTTACTACTTCATATCATCCACTTCAACATATTTGTCATGCTTTGTCTGTGGCTGTTGGTTCCTACCAACTTGAAATGTCTGGGGGTGCTGTCCGTGTCGTCAGTGTGTCAATCTGTACTTGACCGCTATCAATGTTCAGCCCAACTCCGAACTACATGCCCAACTTGGCCAGGATGTTGTATGGGCAGATGATGTTGGTTGGGGTTGCAACAGGCCTCAGTGTATGCACAACAATACAACCCAAATAACATGTGCATGACTATTGGACTGTCACCAAGTTTGAATGGTGCCAAGTGGCTTTGCAGGTGGCCCTCTTGCAGTCAGCATTGGGTGGGCCAACACAGGGCTGTCTACACCCACAGCAGGTGATCTCATTTCTCTGTGCAATGTATCTTGCTAATAGTTTATCATTGGTACTTCTTTGATAGCCATAAATCCATTCTCACAAACCATGGCCCCCTCCCTACCTCTGCTGAGGGGCAATAGGGCAGAGGCTATGGTTTGTGAGGACTGATCAGTGACTATCAAAGAAGACTCATCAGATGGTCATTCAGGATGTGAAGTTGTGCAATACTAGCAGGTTTTTTCCATTCTTTATCATCCTTATTTGTACTATGATACAATCCTGTAGGACCCACTTCCATTATACAAATGAAAAGAAGTTGAAGTTAGTAATGCAAAAGCAGAGGAGGTAGCACATTACACCCTCATTATTATCAGCAACTTTTTTTGTTTATATAATGGATAGGGTTCATCCAGGATTGTATCATAGTGGCCTTATGTGTATTCTAAGCAATGCATGAAGTCACTCATCTTTTTGTGGGCATGATCATGCAACCTGTAACTCTCCAATGGCAGAAAACTGGGTCCTGGTGAAGTAACTCAACAATCTCATCTTCCACCATTCCAGAAATTGTCTGTCAGCAATCTAACCTTGATATATCTCTTTTGCTCCATGAGAACCCAGTTATGTGCATCATAAATGGCATTGTCTTTGCCCAAGACCAGTGTTGTGAAATGCTGAATGCAGGATCAATAAAATGATACAAATTGAGACACTAAATCTACACTCACAGTGTATGCATCTTCCTATATTCAATTCCAATTATATAAGTTAGGTGTGAAGACATTGGCCAATGACTGAGTGAGGGGACTCAAAATGAAAGGGTGTTGTGTCAATTTCCAATAGATGAACTGTTGATGACTAGAAGCTTACTAATCTTTCTATTCCTTTTTTTGGACCATTGCTGTTCACACACACATACTGGCATACATATACATACACACATTCCCTGTCTATATTCCTATGGTCCATGCACTGACTCATTTACTATAAGTAGCATACAGTAGCAATGTATATGAATAAGAACTATTCTAGTTCCATCCTCACACATGACCTGCACTCATCAGGTTATGGGCCCTGCCTGGGTCATATGTGCATTTCTCCTCTCCTTGCTCACACTTGGGATGACAACCTTTTCTTGCTCCTGTTGCATGCTTCTCATCCTTGTTATACTCCAACTCACTCACTCCTCTTATTTGGTCTCTGTCCTGAAAATCAGCATTGTGAGGCCAATGCTATGTTGAAGCCAAACAACTGAGGAAAAGCTAAAACAACAAAAAGGATGATTGTGCTTTGACTAGCAGATATCCCAGATATAGTAAATAAGAGGAAAGAAGAGTACTGTACCTAGTGGATATTCCAGATGATCAGAACTGGGGATTAAACTGCTAGGAGTCCTATGTATATATAGTACCCTGAAGCACACACAGACCATGCAGTACAGTATAGGGCTGGAGAATGAGAAACTATAGTAATGATGTCATACCTAATAATAGAGGGTACATGTAAGTGCTGACTGAGGCTCTGCAGTAACTGTGAGAGTGATTGGTGATACTCTGCAGCAGGTGTGAGAAGGATTGGTGAGCATGCACAGTAAGGGTGAGAAAATGAAGTATAACTAAAGATAGAATGGGCCAATTGGAGATCAGACGACATACGTGTCATCAGCTGATAAAGGCAAAGAAATGGAATGCATGACTGTGGGAATCACTTTGATAGATCAGGAGCAATTGTAAGATCTATGGTGATAGAGATATAAGAAAATAGAGGAAAATGAAGAGAAAAATAGGGAAAATAATAGCAGCCTGACAAGCATTGTCCTCGAAAACTCCAACAACTACCATCAATGGACCAATATCATCAAATCTGCTCTCATTATTATTGGAGTCTGGTACATGATTTTGAAACATAAACCAACTCCCATTACCTCCACAACAGACATAGAAGGCAGACCCCCCACCACCACTATAACAAACACTGATGACATACAGATCTGGAACAACAATGATGAAATTGCAAAGGCAGTAATCTCAATGCATTGCAGCACTCAGCCTGCCACTGTCATTGCATCAGAAACTGTACAAGCACAACATGCATGGGAGCTGTTAAAAGGGGTGTATGGAAAATAATCAGCAATGGCTGTCAGACTCCTATCACTGGCTTTATTCCCTTGTCCCTCATTTTTTTTATATTCTTTTACTTTCTTTTATGACTCCTTTTAGATATGATTAGATTAGATCATCTTATCTGATCTACATCTAATCCTCTATCTTATCACAGTCCTTACTGTATCCTCATGGGAGGTGATTCCCACAGATGCTGTGCATCTGTCAGCAGTATACCCACAGCTGCTGTGCTCTAGTTACTGATAGACCTGCCCTTAGTTACTGCACCTGGTCTGTGCATGCATTCCAGTACTATCAGTAGTTAGGTAGCTAGATGAACAGACCCCAGCTTGTTACAGCTGGTTTCACCCCTTCTTCATTGGCTGAGATCTCTCACCCCTTGGCTATGATCCAAGGCAGCTCCCATTAAGTCCTCTTAAGGAGGCAGGGATATGTCAGGAGTCAGTGGTCTCATGCTACAGATGTTTGCCGTAGGCTTGACAATCCTGACAATGGCGGCATTCATTCAGTTCCAGTCCTTACTCACCTGCAAGTATGATATACATTCACCACTCATGTCTCAACTGGACACATTACTAGTTGCACAAGAATTTCTTGCCACCTTGGGTGTTGACATTTCAGAACAGCAGATGCACTTCATCTTGCTTCATGTGCTCCCTGCTTCCTGGGGCCACTTCACCTCCTCCATCCTTGCATCCTCTGACATCAATGGCTTTAACCTTGGCAACATATGGGGACAGATCTTGTATGAAGAAGCATGATTGAAGCCAGTTTCTGCTCTCTCTGCCTTCCAAGCACCCACCAACTCCATGTGCTGCAATGTGAGCTTCTGTATGCACTGCTAGCAGCAGAACCACATGATTGAGACTTGTTGGGTGCTGCATGGGACCCCTGAGGATGTGAAAGCTAGGAGGAGGGATAAAGACAAAGATAAGGGGCCAACAGTGGATGGTGGAACTAGTGCTATGATAAACCATTTGTCCTCTAACTGCTCCAACATTGATGCTTGCTACTATGGCATGGACTGCTGGATGCTTGACTCTGGTTGCACAGGTCACATATCACTGTACTGCACTGACTTTGCAACCTATGAACCACTCACCTTCAGGAATGTCACAGTTGGTAATGGATCAACTATTGCATGTGTCAGACAAGGAACCCATCAGAAAGACCATGAGCTACCTGACAAAACAATGGTATCACTGCAGCTCTCAAACATGCTCCACATACCTGAGGCATCTGGGTGGTTCCTCTCCATCAGCAAGTTGGATTGAACAGGTTTCCAAATCATCTATGAAGGCAGCTGTTGCACTATCTTGAAATACAGACATACATTCAGTGTAGGGTTCCTTCAAAATGGAACTTACTGGCTTAATCTTGCCCCTATGTCTGCTCTTCAAACCCACATCATGCCTACACTCTGTGTCTGGCATGAGTGTTTTGGCCATCTATCACCAGCTGTGATATTGTGCATCCAGCCATCCCAACTCTCTGGTTTTGAAGCTCCCTCTGCAGACACTGTGTCCTCATCTTGTCAGGGCTTCCTGGCAGGAAAATTCCCTTGTTTCTCCTTTGCCTTTCTTGCTTGCATGCCACTGAAGTGCTTGGCCTCATCCACAGTGACTTGGTCAGGCCTGTTGGTGCAGTAGCTCTTGGGTCTGGGACTTTATTATTGACATGTAAGCTTGCTCTTCACTCCAACACCTGCACCCCACACCTATTACATCAGTGTGGTCTGTGTGCAGCAGTGTTTAGTACTTAGGGTCCTGTCTGGGACATTGATCAATAGTCAGCGTCTCACCCTCTCCACTATCATGGAGCACTCCTCATTCTCTACTACTCATACTTCTGTGCAATGATAGTGCTTCTTCTACTTTGGCTTTTGCCCTTGCTCTACCCACCATCACCATTCCATCCTCCTTGATTGGAGTGACTGGGTCTAGGAGACTGCCAATACTATGCACTGCCATGTTTACATTTATACTTAGCCACCTTCCTTGATGATCATTTGGGTATGGAATGGTCTACTTCCTATGCAGCAAAGACCAGTTTTTGATTGCCCTGGAGTTCTACCTTGCCCATGTCCACACACTTCTTGGCTGCTGGCCCAACTCTCTCCATTCTGATTGGGGTGGTGAATACATCAACTCTGTCATTGCAGAGCTGTTAGTGTCATGTGGAATTCAGCACCAATGGACTGTACCTTATTCCCTGCAGCAGAACAGTCATGCAGAGCAATGGAACTGCACAATTCTTGATCATTCTCTTGCACTCCTTCACTGTGCCAGCTTGTCCTTGGGTTTCTGGGAGCTGGCAGTGTGTGCTGCTGTACACACCTACAACCTCTCTCCTATGTGCTGTTTGAGCTGGCATACTCCAATGGCCCTGTGGTCACCCTCCGATCTTCCTCCAGATGTCTCCCATCTGTGTGTTTTTGGCTGTTGGGCCTGGGTTTGTGTCCATGATCATTTGTGTGGCAAGCTTGAAGCCAAGTCTTGGCTGCTCACCTTTGTGGGGTATGAATCCAGCACCAAGGGCTGGCTGTTTTTGGATCACACATTGCATCACACCATCTCCAGTCATGATGTAGTTTTCCAGGAGGATGTTTTTCCTGCCCTTGAGGCTGCTGTTGTGCCAACCATGTTTGATCTCTTTCCTCCACCATGTCCTATCCCTTCTGGTGATGACTCCAACATTGATGATGACAGTAACACAGATGCACCTGCTCCCTCCATGCCTGCCATTGCTGTGCCCCTGTGCCTCCTCTGGTTCCTGCCACTCCTCCTCTGCTGTCTGCCACACCTCATGCAGCACAACCTTGTGGGAAACAAGTGGATCTTTAAGCATAAAGCTGATGGTTGATACAAAGCATGCCTCATTGCCAAAGGATATACTCAGGTCCACAGTGTTGATTACACTGAAACATTCTCTCCAGTTGCACACTTCAAGTCACTCCACACTCTACTCACCATTGCAGCCCTTGAGGATTGGGAAGTACACTCCATGGATGTCAAGTCAGCATTTCTCAATGGGGATTTGGATGATGAAATCTACATGGACCAACCCCATGGTTTTATAGTACCCAGAGCAGATGGAAAGGTATGCCATCTGTCAAAGGCAATCTATGGACTGAAGCAGGCATCATGTCAATGGCATCACAAGATGCACAGCTCCCTACTTCACCTCTCCTTAACTTGCACACTATCTGACTCTGGCATTTATGTTTCCATGTCCTTGACACAACCTCTCATCATTGTCCTGTATGTTGACAACATTACCATCCTAGGGGGGTCACTCAAAGAGGTAGAAGCCTGCAAAGCAGTACTAAAAACCATCTTCCAGATGACAGACCTGGGAGAAATTAAATCATATCTGGGACTCCATGTTACATGAGATCATTCACAGTGTACCCTGGACATTGACCAAGAAGCCTCCATTGCTGACTTCCCTGATCATTTCCAAATGAACAACTGCAACCCCACTATGACACCTCTTCCACCAGGAACAGCACTGACCAAGGCCAGTGATGACTACATCACCTCACTGTCACTTCAGAGTGACTACCAGCAGCTCATTGGGTCTCTACTTTATGTGGCCATTGTGTCAAGGCCTGACATTTTCTTTGCAGTTATGAAGCTATCTCAGTTCCTTTCCAATCCTATGCCTGTGCACCTCTCCTTAGCACACCACATCCTTTGCTACCTCAAAGGGATGATACACTTTTGCATCCACTATGGAGGTGCTCCAGGGACTTGTCTGATTGGATTCTCTGATTCTGACTGGGCCACAGATTGAGATGACAGAAAGTCAGTTGGCATGTATGCCTTTCTATTGGCAGGCAGTGTGATAGCTTGGATATCATGTAAACAGCACATGGTGTCACTATCATCAACTGAAGCAGAATACATGTCCCTGTTGCAGGAGATAGGTTTTGGTTTTACCTTTCCCCTTTTACTATACAGAGATAACAAGGGGTCCATTGACATTGCTACTAACCCTGTCATTACCTGTGGTACCAAGCACATTGATATCCATCACCATTATATTTGTGAATGTCTCTCTTCAGGAGCTATCACTGTCTGACATCTCCCTTCCTCTCACATTACAGCAGATGTCCTCACCAAGGCACTTTACCTTCCACTGTTTTCTTCCCATCACTCTGGCCTTGGTCTTGTAGAGTGTGCTCCCAGCATGGGGGGGTGTTGATGATGAGAAGCTTACTAATCTTCCTATTCCTTTTATTGGACCATTGCTGTACACACACACATACTGGCATACATATACCTACACATGTTCCCTGTCTATATTCCTATGGTCCATGCACTGACTCATTTACTATAAGTAGCATGCAGTAGCAACATATATGAATAAGAACTATTCTAGTTCCATCCTCATGCATGACCTGCACTCATCATGAACATTACCTCCAATGAATCAGCCATGCTGTTACAGAATAGTGCAGCAGAACAGCCAGCTATGAGTGTACCATTGAGATTCCTTTTAGGTTTTTGCTGTGCACTCCTTCACCACATGACTACCTTGCATTGGTTTACTCACACTCTGTCATATGTGGTTTGGCACATGCCTTAGGGCATTCTTCTCTTGGCCTGTGCACTGTGTAGTTACATACTTAGGGTCTGGGTCTGGGACATTATCTTACAGTTGATTATTCTACATTGCTCCCTCATCATGGATTTAGCTACACTCCTTGTTTACTGCTATTTCTTAATCCTGATGTTGCTCTTCACCTTTTGCCCATGCTCTACCTGCCAAATCCTTTCAGACTTCCTTGAGTGGGGTGTCCTGGCCTGAAGGACCATTGCACCATTCAATATGTACTAGATCAGGTTGGTGTGAGGTGAATACCAAGACAGTGAAGCCACAACTGTAAGAGGAGGATTGACAAGAGGGGGGAGACAATACTTCTAAGATGAGTCATGCTGTATAGCAGATATCTCAGATGTATAAAGCTAAAGAACTATCTACTACAAGGAGGCCCTATATATACTAAAAGGATTGGCACACAGACCATGCACTGTCACTATGGGGCAGGCATATGTAACTAAGATGTGCAGCATTGCACAGCATCAGTAATTGTCTGTGGGAAATGTAGTCATAGTTGTACAGTAAGTGGCCCAATGACTAAGTAGATGTGAGTCATAGATAATTGCAATAAGAATCTGATAAGGTGAGATAAAATATCTCTAGTAGATCTTGAGTAATAAGAGTAAAAGAAATTGTAAAATGAAAAGAAAAATAAGTATGTTCTGACAGTCAGAGACTCAGAGCATAGCACATGTACTGAGAACACAACAAGGGAGTCAGATAGACAGAAACTGGGTGCTAGGGGGTACAGGGGGATAAGCTAAGGGTCCCGTATAGTACCATCCCTTTATGTATTGTACAACCATGAGCACTAGAATATTCTATCAAGGTGAATATAGTACATGACTGTGGAAAGGAATGTTCCAGGGTTACTGTGCAGGGGTTGGTAACCAAAGAAGATGCTGTGGCACAGTACACTTGTAAATGTAAGCAAGGAAGAGAAATTGTAACACATACATTGTCACACCTGCCAATTGCACTCACCCTATTACAGTCAGTCCATTTTGTCCAGCACTGGAGCAGATTTTATGATGATGGCACAGACTGAATCAACTGTACTTATAAGGTCTTTGAGGGAGACTTGGTTGACTGATTGATCAGCACCAGAGTCCAGATGTGACACTGTAAAATCAGGTATATGAGTGCAACAACCAGGAAGATTATATCTAGACAGAAACTAGCCCTTGGGGTTATAGAAGAAAGAGATGGCCCTAAGGCCTGATAACAGAGAGCTATACCAATGGAGGGCACATGACAGATGATAAGAGACTAGCAGAAGACTAGCAGAAGACAACAACAGAGTATAGAAGAAGATACTCAGCAGAGTGCAGATATTTTAGCTGGGGAAGATGATGAGGAAAGGAAGATGTAGTATGAGTTAGATAGAGTTTGGACAGAGCTATAAATGTAAAGACAAAGATTTAGCTAAAAGAAGAAATGACAGATGAAGATAAGATTAGATGAGGATGTAGATTGAGATGAGATGAGATAAGATAAGATACAGAGATAGAGAAGTTCAACAGACACAAACTTGAAGTAGCTAGGTGGCAGGCTGTTCTCATTGATGATTACCATCACTTCTACTGCTGTATCTATGCTATTGCCATGATTAGTTCCTATGATCTCTGGCAGGTTACTTGTCTCAGTCAGTCTCAATTGCATGAGTATATTTCCCTATTGTACCCCTTTGGCTCCCTCACAGCATGTGTCTTTGACAGCCATAGATAAGCTTTCAATATTTCACTATGATTATTACTTCTGGACACAATAATCAGGTTTGATAGTACCCTATCAGGTGTCCTGGCAGCACTGTGCAGCTGCAGCTGCATGGTGGCTGAGACCAGATGCTGAGGTTGATCATGAGTGATGCTGCATGTGGTCTCTGTTATCTACTATACATTACATTTTAAAATTAGGAAAGGTGTTCTCAGTGTTAAGAGCAGCCTATTGGATGGTCTTAGGGAAGGTTTGCTATAACAATACCCCTGGTAACAAGGTAGTTGGTACATGCTTGATATGTGTGGTAAATGTTCCTGATGACAATGAAGAGAGGGATTAACAATATAGTGATGAGGATGATACTGCCAATGATTAAATGAGGATCTAGAGTGACAAGTTTAGGATGTCTTAGCGACACTTAAGAGTGACTTAGAGATCTTAGACTTAGATCTTAAGAATAAAGTGAGTTTGTAGCAAGCTTAGGTCAAGCACAGTAAAGGAGAATCCCTCAATTGTGAAGTTGACAAGACTGGGGTTTAAGACCACCAGTCTTTCAACTACTTATACAAATCCAGAGTGCTAAAGATAGTAGGTAAATAAGGTTCATGGATCAATGATGATTGCACAGCAATCAATGAAGTCACATGACCTAAGATGTGTCCATAGCTATAGTAAGTGGCTCAGCCACAATCATGAAATGAATGAGAGATGAATAAAGATAAACAATGACAAAGTGAGATGAGTCCTTGCTAATTGTATGGTAATAGTCCTTAGCAAGTAGATGTAAATAAATAAAGAAAGATAAAAGGAAAAGATGAGTCTTCATAGTACTTGGAGCTAAGCTCACACTTAAGTATGTAAATACTTAAGTACTATAAAGAAGAAAAGAAACGAGTCCTTACTGAGTAAAGTGGAGCTGAGCTCACACTTGTAGTAATAATACTACACTTTACTAGTAAGTAAGATAAAAGAAAGAAAGAAAAAGAGAAAAATAAAACCATTATGAGGTGCCAAAGCAAGTGCCTCATAACATCTGCATGATTGGACCATCAATATCTGATCCATCACAATTCCAACACACCATCTGGAACTTTGCATCAGAATGACCAGGTATCTCTCCCCCCAAAGCCAGTGTATATCAGTCAGACTTGAGCATTAATCCTATGGCTCAGCCTCCCCATCATTCCCTACTGTCTCTTGCCCTTCTCCAATTGTCACAGCAGGCTCTCAGTCTTGAGAAGGAAGCAGCTTGAAAACAGTGAGCTCCAGGAAATATATATGCTTGTGTGCATACTCAGCAGCATACCTCAGAACCCCCTTCCAGAAGCATCAATGGGGAATGAATGGCAGGAAAACATGACAACTCTGAAGAAGAGCCATCCTGAGTACAAGGTGACCCCACAATGTGAGGGCATGAGTGACCTTCAGTATCACAAGAAAGTTGACCACATGACTTATGGGGGGTAAAATGCAAGGTTGGCTCAAGGAGGTGCTGGGGTCAATTCCAGTGATTACTGAGTCACTGACAAGAATCAATAAGCTGCACCAATTGATGATGTGTCACTAACATGCACTTGTCATAGATCATGTTGTTCTCACCATTACTGCTGCCTGCAACTGAGGTCAGGCAGTGGCTCACAGTTCTGCAGAAGACATGAGACTGAGAGTGTCAAGAAGGTACCATGTGTGCTATAGCCCATTGCATGATATTATGAAGTAATTAACAAGCAAGTGGTACAAGTACAGTGAGTGTGTACAAAAAAAACACAGGGAGCAGGTGACAATAAAGTACACTACAACATTTGCAAATGACCAAAATGCTTACATAATACTGCCAGTCCATGGCCTCAACAATCCACAGCATTTTAGAAAACCTGGCATCAATCCTAAAAGAGCAAGGGTCAAGGGGAAATATAAGACAGTGAAGGCTCAATGGGAATCTGATATGTACCAGTACAGCCTCCAGCACCTGAGCAGAATCATGTAAGCCTGGCTGATGGCCTCTCCTTGTAACATTCCTGTCCCACTTTCCTCCTCTACTCCTGGCTAGAGCTGCCAGACATGTCACCTTAGGACATCTTCCTGGGAGAACCTGTCTTGGCAGTCTTCACAGGTAACCCCCCTGCCACTATGAGCCAGGGCTATCCTTGTTATGATCTAGTATGGCAAGATGGCTGGCTATGATCATACAGGAACAGAGACAGAGACTCAAAGTGTAGCACACATTTGAGAACACAATTGGAGTAGATTCAAAAGCAACAGAGATGAGTACTGTGGATACAGGAGACTAAGCTAAGGATCCAGTATAGTACTTGTCCCCTTTTATATGATACAACCATAGGTTCTGGAATATTATACTAAGGTAAATATAGTATTAGACTGTGGAAAGGAATATTCCAGAAATACTGCACATGGATTGGTAAGTAAAGATGATGCTGTGGTGCAGTAAATTGGTAAATGTACATAAAGAAGATAGAAAATCATAACATGACCCCCCATTTACCATGTAGCATCCACAATACACCTAGTCACATGTGTGTCCCTCATTGACTTCATAATCATAATACTCTGGAGATGATGACCCTCATTCAACATATTCTGCCAGGCATGAGAAAGTGTGTGATATAGATGGGCAGGGATATGGGGTAGGGTGTCACTGTGGATAATTGACCTTCCTATGACCTTGGAATTTGCAAATCCAGCATCATCAATAGAATAGATGTGACTGATGAGTAGATAGGGGATGCTGTGTATAACTTTGGTTAGTGTGTGAGGCCATGTAAGGAAGAGTGCATTGATAAGTGTCAGTGTTGACTAGGCAATTAGTGATCTGGTATAGCTTGTGAGATCTTTGAGCTTGAATTTGTTGCAGATGAAAATTGAGAGAGTCAAGCTGCATTGCACAATGATACCAATACATGTATCTGTTTGCAGGCAGATGGGCAGGACAGTGATGAGGACACTAAAGATGATAGGGATGGCATATGAGATAGGAGGGTCCATGAGACCAGAGGCCCACATGCTGGGTGAGGCAAAGAAGAGAGAGGGAGAGACAAGGTGCTAAAGACAAGGTGTACAAAGAGTACATGAAAGACAGAGACAAGGCATGCTCAGCTAGATGCCAGAGAGCTGACAGAGAGAGCAACAATACCTAAGGATGACATGTACAACAAGTACACAAAAGACAGAGATGAGGTATGCTAAGAGGTAGGTATGTCAGATATGAGATGAAGAGGGCACACAGAGGATATCCTACCTCAGCTAGATGCCAGAGAGCTGAGGTGGTAAGATGATGAAAGAGAAGAGGATATATTATGGTTATGATAAGGTTAGAGGGGAGCTAAAACTATAAGTACAAAGAGATCCCCAATTTGGGAAAGATGAGGTGTAAAGCATGTGATAGTTAACTGGCACAGTAAATGCTGGGTAGTAGATAAGATGAGATGAAGGTAAAGATAAGATAGAGAAAAGATAAAGACACATGTACATCATACATGTTAGCATGGTCAGCATTGTACATTGGACAATAAATCCAACTGTATCTCCTGATGTTGTTTCAAACACCTCTGTCTCTGATAAAGATAGTGGCAGTTTCTACATCAAATTGTGTGCTAAGAGTGGCCTATTGGATGGTCTTAGGAATGCATTAATGTAGTGCTCTTGGTAATGAGATGGTTGGTGCAATTGATATACATGTTCCTGATGATGATGAAGAGAGGGATTAACAAGATAGTGACAAGAATGATAGCTCCAATGGCTATATGAGGATCCAGGGTGATGAGTATGGGATGTCTTAGCAATGCTTAGTGACTTAGAAATCTTAGACTTAGTTCTTAGGGTTTATGAAGCAAGTTGATAGCAAGCTTAGATCAAGCACAGTATAGGAGAATCCCTTGATTGTGAAGTTGACAAGACTGGGGTTTAAGACCACCAGTCTTTCAACTACTTATACAAAATTAGATGTCCTAAAGATAGTACAAATAATTAAAGTTCACAGATCAATGATGACTGCAGCAATCAACAGGTCATTTGATTAAGTCACTGATGAAATCTGGGCAGCACAGCAAGGGAAGCAAACACCATGACATAGAATAGATAAGTGTTGAGCCTAAAGGCCATTCTAGCAAGAGACAAGGCTATAGCCTTGGTAAGACAGAGCAGAGGGCCTTAAGACCACATCTGTCAGATAGAGAAGATGTGTACCAGAGAGTAGAGGGTACACAGAAGAAAGGGCTGCATATAGCAGGTATGTCAGAAGAGAGCTAAGAGAGTAGAAGAGATAGTCACCTCAGCACATGCAGAAGTGCTGAGGTGAGACAAAGACAAGGTAAAGAAGATATAGTAAGTGCAAAATAGAGTTTAAGAGGAGCTCAAACCATAAAGAGAGAAGAAATACCAATAAGATGAGATGGAGATAAGTATACTTAATAAGTCAACAGTGTGATCAGCATCATAAGGTAATGAAAAAACCAACAGAAACAGGAGAAGGGATAGAATGGCCTGCAGAAGGGTGATATCCCATAAGGAGCTTGTAATGTGCAAAAATGACAGTGAGAGTTATGAGTGAATTCTGTGGGTGGTAGATATGGTGACCAATCATCCTGTTAAGAATTGCAGAATGCATGGAGGTATTGTTCCAGTTCTTGGTTGTAACACTCAGTCTGACCATCTGTTTGGGGATGATAAGCAGTGGATATGCTTTGATCTACAAATGCTGTGATAGCATTGAAACCATTGGAAAGGGGTAAGGTGACAATAAAATCCATAGTGACTGTAGAGAATGGATGCATGTTTGGAATTGGTTTGATTGGTTGTGGCAGGATAAGGTGACAATAAAATCCATAGTGACTGTAGAGAATGGATGCATGTTTGGAATTGGTTTGATTGGTTGTGGCAGGATATGAGGTTGATGAGTCAAGTTTTTTGTGGATTGACAAGTAATGCATCCTGAAACATAGTCAAACATAACATATGCATTCCAGGCCACCAAAATGACCATTGGACCAGATCATAGGTTGGGATATGTCCTGGATGTCCTGCTGAGGGAATATTGTGGAGATGTCTCAAGATGGATTGTTTGAGAGATAAATCAGGGGGTATATAAAGACCAGAGGAATAAAAGACCAGTCCATCAGAAACTTCCCAAGATTCTCATGAAATGGACTAGTTTTTGGTGCTTGAAGCATCTGAAGAACTAGGGATACTTCTTTGTCAATCCGTTGTGTATGTTGAATCTGGGAAATCAGTGTTTCATCATTGAATAACATTGTTACTGCTTTGGTGAATAAAACAGAAGGGAGGAATACATGATTAGTGTCCTCCCTTGTCATGATCTGGTATTTGAGACAGAAGATCTGATTTTCCCATTTGAGTTCCTGAAATATGAGTAATAGAAAAATGAAAGCATGTCAAAAATAATGCCCAATGAGCTTGACATCTGGAGAGTTTATGGGCATCTTTGAAAATTCTAGATTTTTATGATCCAATAGGATTTCAATCACATGTGGAGACCCTCCTAGAAAGTGGCACCATCCTTCCAGAGCCCTGATAATAGAAAGAAGTTCTCAACCATAAATATCATAATTACCCTCTGTTTCATTGAAGGATTTGGACAGGAATGCAATCAGATGCCATTGTTGGTCAATCCCTTCTTGAGACAATACTACACCATGAGCAAATTGTGGTGCATCACATTCCAATCTAAACATTGAGAAATGTCTGGTTGGGTTAGCACAGGTGCAGAGGTAAAACAACTTTTCAGAGCATCAAACACTTCTTGTTCTTTATCTCCCCAATGCCAAGAAATGTCCTTTTTTGTAAGATCATTTAATGGTCTGGTGAGATGAGAAAAGTGACAGATGAATCTGCAATAGAAACTCCCAAAACTGAGCAGTCCTTGGACTTCTTTGAGATGGCAGGGAATAGGCCATTCAGCAATATCATGGAGTTTGATGGTGTGAGGCGCACGCTAGACAGCAAGGTCACAACTGAAAGGGAAGAGGCGATAGGCGAAGGATGAGACAATACACCTTAGAGGGTTCACGCCGTATAGCGGATATCTCAGATGTATAAAGCTAAAGAGTTATCTACTACATGAGAGTCCTTATATACTACAGGGACTGGCGCACAGACCATGTGCTGTCACTGTAGGGCAGGCGTATGTAAATAGGATGTGCAGCATCTGTGAGAAGTATCAGTAAGCAATGCGCAGCATTGCACTGCATCAGTAAGCGTCTGTGGGAATTGTAGTCATAATTGTACAGTAAGCGGCCCGATGACTAAATGAGAATGAGTCATAGATAATCGTGATAAGATCTACCAATGATTTGATAAGATGAGATAAGATATCTCT